>QRFJ01004727.1:0-53812 GCA_006176705.1 Cocos nucifera | reverse complement strand
ATTTTTTAGATTTACAGTATATAGTTTATAACTATCAAAAAAATAATACAATTTAGATCTAAAAATTATAACTTAATCAAATTAATATGATCATCTAAACTGAACCTAGAACCATTCTATTCTACAACTAGTTTGCATCTTTACTATAAATCTAGACTCTAAATTATTTAAGTTAGTTTAAATTTTACTTTTAATCTCGTCATTATATTATTGTACCATCTAAAATCACCTAATTATTTAGATCAAAATTAAAATAAGAATCAGAATCTTATAGTAAAATACACTTAGGACTGATACATTGACAGGAAACCTAGTTTCTAGTCAGGATTCGTTCAGATATGATTGGATCAAAAGAGATTATTTCAAAAAAAAATTTCTGTAGGAATCTAGCATCAGATCTGTATATTTTTTAGATCTACTTATTATTGATCTACATTAAAATTAAATTAAATCTAAATAAAAAATAAATATAAATTTCATTTCATCTTAATCTTGTTGAGGGGTTCAATCCTATTATCCTATGAGACGATCCTATATCTGTCCTGGAGGTTTGGTCTAGCCATTGCAAGTTGCTTTGGCCCTCTACTGGTATCCTGTAGGATCTGGAGACTTCTATTCTTTTTTATCATCTCTCCAAAATAGATCTAGATCGTTGATTTTAATTATCTCAAAACTTCTTTCCAGACGTGAGTTGTCTCTGCGAAGCGAGTGCTTGCCTTCTTTCCATTTTTTGTCCGCTTTCTCTTATATCGGATCGCCACCAACTAAAGAAGCACAAAATTTTGCGGCATGGGATACAAAGAGAGAAGACCTTGACAGATGGATGGAGGCAGGGAGAGGGGCATGCCTTGTGGCATGCGGCAATGATCATCCATCTGAGATCTGCATTATAGACTAGGTGTCTTCTATAATTAGACCCCTAATTGTGCCAAGCTGCAGCTGCCACATCTCGCCGGCCAACTCATTGGCCTTTTATGCCAATCACGATCTAAATCATGTATTGGCTAGATTCGACATCCATGCTGATCAATCAAATTCAAAGCCCCCATCCTATAAATCATCCTTAGATGGGCCAAGTACTGGTTCCAAAGACAGTCTTTACGCGCCACCTAGGTAAAGTCCCCCAAAAGTAACCTGGTAGTTCCCATCTATATGGGACTTCCCAGCATCCTTATCATTGGAGTGCTGCTTCCTAGGAAATGCACCCCCTTTCTTTCACTTTTGGAGCAGGAGGACAAATCTTCTATCATACTCCTCCTATAGGTGCATGACACCCTTGGTATGATGTCTAAGGTGTCGTAAGCAAACGTTTGACCAGAAGTACCGAATACAGATTTAACAGGATCATGAAAAATGATAGTGTTAGTCTCAAAATTTATTGCATTAAAATAAGAGCAACCCTTTTTCTGACATGGAATAAGGCTCCTAGCCAGATCCAAGTTAAGGGTAACTTTGAATGAGTCGAAAATATTTGGCCTCAGTCAGACAACTTTTTGATAATGTAAAGGAGAATTAGCTCAATCGGTGCTAGCACGATTTCCTTAACCTAATTGAATCTAATCTCAATCAATTGAACTAGTTAGTTCAATTGATGATATCCAGATTAAACCTTGTTTGTGTGATTAGGTTTAGTTCATTATATGGGTAGATGTATATTCTACATCGACATCATCGAAACACCTTCAATGGATCAGAAACTTTTTTGATTCAGAAACTATAATGATCGATCATCCTAAATCATTCTAATTGCTCCAAAATCACCAATGACACCTAGCAGATATATGGTGCAACCCATAGAACTGAAAAATTATCTCTCATAGCAATTATTGATGTGATAAGTTCTTCTATCTTGAGTCGATCAAGGATTAGGGTTAAATAACTCGTCAAACCCACTATCTCATCATATGTATATATCATTTCGATTCCAAGTTCTAATGTGAAAACCTTAATAGAAACTCTTTTATTATTTCACTCTGACATGACATCGGCTTAGGACTTGATTCTCATAATGTATCATAGGTTTGCTCATCTACACCGGTAGATAGATTCTCTATGCTTGAATCCAATTCCTTCATAATGAACATGCTATAACAACATACACCTCAGGATTTCGAATGGCTATGAGATGACGTTATAGGTGTAGGTCAAACTATAACACCCTCAAGGTGAACTACCAATGCACCTTAGTCAAAGAACAGACACACAACTGCAGCTTCGAGACAGTCATTGACGAGAAGGTAGACTTTCCTATGACTGTTTGAGGTGGTCATGCTCAATGCCTCATTCTCTAATGAGTATCCTGTACTCTCGCTTGGTGTCTTCTACACCGTAGACTCAAGACTCATCTTACTATGAAGAGAATGCGTGTACACCAACCTTCTAGATCAATCACCATCCTCATGAGATCCTACGGTCGCGGAGCTTTTATGAGTTAATAATGAAATTCATATCTAAATTTTCACTCTTGAAAATAGAATTACTTCATTAACCATTATACTCAAAGGAAATGTATCACAGAGCCACTTAAAGAAAAGATAATAAAATAAAATAGCCTGATCTCTGATCTTGGATCGGCATTGGCAGAAAGATGGTGTAGAAGCTCGGCTCTTCTTCTCGGCACCCGTTGCTTCGAAGCAGCCTTTAACCCATAGCCTGGCTTCGCCCTGTACCAAAGCTTCACCTTGATCGGAGATATTGATTTTTGATGGCCTGGGGTCCTTTTTATAGAGCTAGGAGGGCTGGATATTTTTTCTAAAGGCAATATGGGACTAATAGCCTTTGTAATCAAAATACAAAGAAATTTGGATAAAATTTGAATCAAAATAGCTCTGATATGACTCTGATAAATCTGATAAAATCCAGCCATTCAATAGGAATCCAACGGTCCAAAAATCATCAAAATCGGATGCAGATAAGCTCAGATCGGGTCGGATTAAATTCTGGCCGTTGGATCGCGCTTGATCGAGGAAATCTGGCCGCAAATCGCGCTTCGGGAGTCTTGATCACCGCCGGCAGCATTCTGGACCGTCGGATCTTCATCACTTGGTTTTCTGGCCATTGGATCGCGCCAGATCGCTTAATAGAATTTGAATCAAGCCTGGAAATCACCACCGCCGTCCGATCATGACCGCAATCAACCGCAGCCGTCCGATCGCGCAATTACTATTCCCATGGACCGGATGGACCGGCCGCACCGCACACCGCAAGCCAATCAGCGCTTCTGTCGCCGAGTGAAAATGACCAGATTGCCCTTGTGAGCCGCGATAAATTTCTGTAGACCCTTTAAGGGGTCTAGGTCCACCACGTGGCAATCTCTGATTCGCCGGATTTTGCTGAGCTGGCGGTCCACGCCTGGATCGTGGACCGGCTGATGGCTTCAATGGCTGAGTCGGCTTGATGGCTTGGCTTGGCTTGGTGGCTCGGCTTGCGGAGCCGGCTGAGCCATTTTCTTTTTTTTATTTAATTTTTATTTATTTTATATTTTTAAAAATTCATATCTTTTCCATTTTAGCTCCGTTTTACTTGAAATTTATTTCGTTGTGATCAAAAAAATGAGCTCTTTCTATTGATAATAAAATTTTATTTTTTAATTTTTTTAATTTTTATTATTTTTTAATTAATTTTTTAATTAATAAAAATATGAATTTTTCAAAAATTATATATAAATTGATTAATTAATTCTTAAAAATTAATATAAATTAATTAATAAATTAATACTTTTATTGGTGAATTTATGATGCTTATCACACCCCCCAACTTAAGCTTTGCTCGTCCTCGAGTAAAGAAAGAATTTAGTTTTAAATACCTTTTAACTTTAGAGTTTCGAATTTTACCTAAGCAATTTTCAAAATGGCCATTGATATTCAGTAGAGCTTAAATGAGATATATCATTGGGGTATTAATACTTATCAATAGAAAAATTAAGTAAAGAACATTAAATTTTTCAGAACTTTTTCTAAATTATTCCACTTTTATCTCTGATTTGTCTAAACTTTCATATAGGCAGGTGTATTGCTACTTCCATCCTTCATTTATTAATTTTTATTTTCACATTGCCCACTTTTTGATGCGAATATCATTGCTTACTTAGGCAACGGGACCCGGTTACTCGGTGGGAAACCAATATTTTTTTTTTTTTTTTTTTTTTTTTAACGTTGTACCACTATTGAGTGTCTTAACTCCTTAAGCTTTCTATTTGATCCATGTAGCGAGTCTTGGGCCAATGACTCCCAAACCAGTTGGCTTTAGGGCACTAGGTATAGAATACCCCTCGGGCTTACTAGCTCGAATCAAATAGGCTACGAGTTAAGACTAGCTTTACAACGAGCTTCTTTGCCCTTCCCACCTTTTGACGCGAAACTCAATGCTTGCTTAGGCAAAGAGGCCCGGTTACTCAGTGAGAAGTACTTGGAAAACTATTTTATTAAAATAAATTTTTATATGAAGAAACGTATAGTTACCCTACACAAGCCTATAAAAAGTAGACTTTTCTTTGATGCTAGTAGAAATAATTAGAAATGCTCCAAGAAAAAAATTTTTTATGTTCTGGACTTAACTCTTTATTGAATTTTCTTAATACTTGATTCCTCAATATCTCACAGATTCTCTGATCTGTGTATCAATTTTCTTTTTAAAAATGCTTAGTTTAATTCGATTCTTAAGCATAATCAAGTATCTAAATACTAAATACTAACTTTTTCGAGGACTTAAAATTTTAAAATTTTTTTATTTTTCTCTCCCCCCAACTTAATCGACATTGTCCTCAATGGAGAAGAAAAAATAAAGGATGTAATAAAGAACATGGAAGAATACACCTAACTCAGTATATATATATTTATTTATTTATTTATTTTTGGTCCAGCACATGCCTTTACAAATTTGAGCTCTCCCTCCAACTTATTCAAATTATCCTAAAAAGAAAATAAACTAAAAAGATAAATTAGATAAAAACTAAATATTGGGTTGCCTCCCAACAAGCGCTAAGTTTACCGTCTTCAGCCAGACACAATGTAGCTCACTATCCTGTGTCGAATATTGGATTGACAAATTCCAATGGTTTTGGATTGCCAATCTCAGAAAGTTGATGTTGATTTTTAATCCCATTATTGATATATTCACTGTTAATTTTTGGGATATAATTTTATGATTCCATTCTCAGACCCATGTTTATTAAGAATTTACTCCTATTTGTTCTTCTAAAATGCTCATGAATGGAGTTTTAGGAGTTAAGTTTGATTCAATGGGTGCTGGAATGGTGACTAAAGGCGGATTTTAATTCTGGAGGTAAATTAATGTGATCCTTGCTTAAACAACTCCATTGACATTTCATTACATGCCTTTTGATTTTTATAAGAAGAACCAGCTTCTAGGGTTGAAGGGAATAGGACATTAGGTTTATAAGTCTCGGGTAAATCATCTATTCTCTTTTTTCCTTATTTCTATCTCATTTAAACTGGAACTAGCATCAGTACTAATTCCTGGCTTGGGTTCTTCTATGTGGTTAGTCTCAGTACTAACCAGTTCCTCTAAATTTTTATTTTGGCTAGCATCAGTACTAGCCTCTCTCACCTGGTCTTGGTATGGGTCCATAAGAATCCTATAGCTTTTAAGTTCAGGAATTACTTTGGTATTCTCAAATTGGAGATTCTTAGATGAAACATTAGATTGATAATTTAATCCAGGTGGTTGGTGGTCATTAGGTGGGTTGTTTGAAATTGGTAGGTTCGGTAGTTGATCTAGTTCTCTCCTCATGTTAGACTCAACTAATTATCCTATTTGAGCTTCTAGTCTGGCGATAGATTGCTGTTGAGTTAGAATTAATTGTTGAAGTTGGTTAAATCTATCATCAGCTAGATTGGTCTGTTGAGGAGGTGGGTATGAAGGCTGATTATAATATGATGGCTGGTTAAACTGACTAGGCTGACCATTATTATAGGCATAATTTTGATAATTTTGCTCAAGTGAAATTTGGGTCTGAGCCTGAGTCTGTTGGGATGTCCAAGAAAAATTAAAGTTACTCCAATCTGAATTATATGAATTTGAAAATGGGTCATTAATCAATTTGGAGTATCCTTGAGTAGCTTGAACTTGTTCTTGGATAAAATATGGAAACTGTGCAGTCATAGGATATTCACTTACATGATGGGTTGGACTAGCACAGATTGAATAATTCTCCTGATAATTAGAAGATGATGTGAATTGTGCAGGAGATTGTTGACCTAGGGTTAGGAGTTGATCTATTTTCTGAGCAAGAAGGTCAACTTTACCTAATTTTTGGACTATTAGGTTCATATTAGCCATTTGATTATTATGTTTAATGTGAATCAACCATTCAATTAAGTTCAACTAAATCAGAAAAAGTAATTTCCTACCATGCATGTATTAGTGTAACCCTAATGTATGGTTCAAATAAAAATTTTTAGAATTTTTTTATATTTTTTTATTATTTTATTATATTAAAATTTTTTTAATTATTTTATTTATTAATTTAATTTAAATTTAATTTTTTTTAATATTTTTTAGTTAGTTAAATTTAATTTTTATTTTATTTTATTTTATTTTTTTAGAGGAGAAAGGAAAAAGAAAGAAAGAAAAGTTCTAAAGAAGAGGTCCTAAGGAGTCCTAGAACTAAGAAGAAAGAGAAGAATTAGGTTTAATTAGGATTTAATGTTGGTTAGCAATCAAGTTGGTCAATCAATCCTGACTAAGGGTTATCCTAGATCTAGACAGCTCCTAACTGCCAAGGTCACCTTCAAGCCCTCCAAGTGTAGGATTAGCCAATCAACTAGCCAGGTAAGTGTAAGGTCGGTGGGAGTCCCCCCGTTGCTTGCCTTAGACACCAATTGTGCTTGGCCAGGTAAGCGAACGGAACCAATTAGAAACCACCTTCCTTCGGGCCCAATCGTCCCTGAACCACTTTCCTAGACACCAGTCAAATTGACTTATCCTAACCCGGTTCAACTCTTAGGATTCCTTGTCCTATTGAGCTCGAGTTCCTAGGGTTGATGTCTAATTGATTTTAAAATTAAAGGCTTAGGTCAATGCAGGATGCTGGTTGGTTGTTTGTGGGCTAAGGAAGGGTGATCAAATCCCCACCTTATCTTGTTTAATTGGGTTGTGCCCTTAATTTGATTTAATATGAATATGCAAAAAAAAAAAAATTCAATCAAAGGGTTTTATGCAATTTAAACTAGATGCATGCAACTAATTGAATTCTGAAAGGCTTACCTTGCTTCCAGCAATCACCAAAAAAAATAAAAATAAAAATAAAAATAAAACTAATATGATGCATGCTCTAAACAGTTAGGGTTTCTAATCTTATCATGAGGCTTTTAATTAGGTTTAAATAAATATTTTTTTAAATTAATTTAAAAATAAAATAAATAAATAAATAAATAAAAAGAAAAGAGGACTAGGGTTAGGATTGATCTCACCAGGCAAAACTTCTGATTCTTTTTGTTCTTTTTTTTCTGCAAAATAATAAAAAAAATTAGTAAGAAAATAAAAATTTTATTTATAATTTATTTATAGAAAAATCAAAGAGATCAAAAATTTAATATCCGTGCCTTCCCCGGCAACGGCGCCAAAAACTTGATAGGGACGCGATGCTGTCGTTAAGACACCGTGTTTATCAGTTTAATCCGACTTCTTAAAATCATTGAAAATGCGTAGATAGTAGTGAGTCGGGTCGAATCCACAGGGAAGGTAGTATTTTAGATTTGAAATCTTTGATTTTTGAAAAGAAAAAAAAAGAGTTTTAGGATCAAAAGTGAAGTCGGAAAATTAAAAAGCAAAAATTAAAAAGTGCAGGAATTTAAACTTGGTACTAAGATCTACTAGTTAGATCTTAGCATCTACTTGCAAAGCAATAATTTAAAGTGCAGAAATTAAATTGTAATAAAAATAAAAAGCAAGAAATTAAAATGCAAAAAATAAAATTTTTATTAATTAAAATTTTAGAATTTAAATACATAAAATTTAAAAAGAAAAGATAATAAAATAAAATAGCCTGATCTCTGATCTTGGATCGGCATTGGCAGAAAGATGGTGTAGAAGCTCGGCTCTTCTTCTCGGCACCCGTTGCTTCGAAGCAGCCTTTAACCCATAGCCTGGCTTCGCCCTGTACCAAAGCTTCACCTTGATCGGAGATATTAATTTTTGATGGCCTGGGGTCCTTTTTATAGAGCTAGGAGGGCTGGATATTTTTTCTAAAGGCAATATGGGACTAATGCCTTTGTAATCAAAATACAAAGAAATTTGGAATAAAATTTGAATTCAAAATAGCTCTGATATGACTCTGGATAAATCTGATAAAATCCAGCCATTCAATAGGAATCCAACGGTCCAAAAATCATCAAAATCGGATGCAGATAAGCTCAGATCGGGTCGGATTAAATTCTGGCCGTTGGATCGCGCTTGATCGAGGAAATCTGGCCGCAAATCATGCTTCGGGAGTCTTGATCACCGCCGGACAGCATTCTGGACCGTCGGATCTTCATCACTTGGTTTTCTGGCCGTTGGATCGCGCCAGATCGCTTAATAGAATTTGAATCAAGCCTGGAAATCACCACCGCCGTCCGATCATGACCGCAATCAACCGCAGCCGTCCGATCGCGCAATTACTATTCCCATGGACCGGATGGACCGGCCGCACCGCACACCGCAGCCAATCAGCGCTTCTGTCGCCGAGTGAAATGACCAGATTGCCCTGTGAGCCGCGATAAATTTCTGTAGACCCTTTAAGGGTCTAGGTCCACCACGTGGCAATCTCTGATTCGCCGGATTTTGCTGAGCTGGCGGTCCACGCCTGGATCGTGGACCGGCTGATGGCTTCAATGGCTGAGTCGGCTTGATGGCTTGGCTTGGCTTGGTGGCTCGGCTTGCGGAGCCAGCTGAGTCATTTTCTTTTTCTTATTTAATTTTTATTTATTTTATATCTTTAAAAATTCATATCTTTTCCATTTTAGCTCCGTTTTATTTGAAATTTATTTCATTGTGATCAAAAAAATGATCTCTTTCTATTTATAATAAAATTTTATTTTTTAATTTTTATTAATTTTTTAATTTATTTTTTAATTAATAAAAATATGAATTTTTCAAAAATTATATAAAAATTGGTTAATAATTTTTAAAATTAATATAAATTAATTAATAAATTAATTAATAAATTAATTAATAAATTAATACTTTTATTGGTGAATTTATGATGCTTATCAGCAGCCAAGCCTTGGCACACCTGGCAACATCCTCCTACATGATCGCCCCTCATGCTTACCTTGCCACTGCCATTCTTCTTCAACTATTGAGCTCCATTTGAGGCCTTCGTGATGACCGCCTCCACCACTGAAGTCCTTAGCTTATTCCTTTGCACCATCTTTGGAATTATAGGTATACTACTGCTTGGCAACTACATTACTTATTCTAAACTTTTTTGAAAATCATGCAACATTTTTTTACTAGCACTCGCCACATATCCTGATGCTCCACCTAACACTATACCCTCAAAGCCACGCCTATCTCCCTACACAATCCTCTCCATCTAGATCGGTACAGCCCCAACACTGGTGTTGGGATATAGGTCCTCCCTCTGCACTCCTTTACTCTAAACCCGTGTCACAGCTTCCTCCACCCATGAAGCCACCTTTGCCTGATGCTCCACCTAGAACTGAAGTCCCCTTGATGCCATAGAAGCCAACTCTATCTTTGAGTCTCCTAAGGCAAACCACCCAATGCTGTACTATTGGGCCCACCGCTGTACCTCGAACACCATCGCTGTCCTTTCGAACCCTCTACACTCCGCAGACCTATCCGAAACCCTCTCAGATGTACCACACCCTACGGACTCCTCAGAGACTACCAAGAGCTCATCTGACTCTTCACTATCAGTGACTGAATTAATAAAATCCGAGCTTTCTCCTCCTTACACTTCTTCCAAAATGGACACTTCTGCTTAAAGTGCCCTTCTTCTCCACACTTGAAGCATCTCTTGGACCCCTTGCTCCCCCTCTATTTGTCCTTCTTCTTTTCTTTTCTGTGCTTCTCTGAGACTACAAGACTCTCCTGGAACACCTCCCTTTTCGTCATCCATTCCCGCTGCTCGTTGGACCTGAGCACTGATATGATCTCCTTGTACACTAGTGTCTCCTTATCGTATAGCAAAGTTGTCACTAATGGATCGAAGCTCTCGAATAGCGAACACAACAAGAATAAACTTTTATCCTTCTCTTCAAAATCCACCCCTATATTAAGTAAGTCCATGCTCATTCGATCGAACCACCGAATATGCCCCACAACATCCTTGCCCTCCTGCATCTAAAGACTGTACAGTTGCTTCTTCAGCACCAACTTATTGCATATGTTCCTTTCCATGTACAATTGTAGTAACTTTGACCATAATCCCTTGAGTGTTCTCTCTTCCAATACATCATACAAAATCTCATCTACCAAACAAGCCCTAATCATGGCACATGCCCTTTTCTCTAAGGACATCCACTCCTTGTCTGTCATCTTTTTCGATCTATCCTCCAAGATTAAATCCAGCCTCATCTGAACCAACAGATCCTCCATCCTTAACATCCATATCGTGAAACTTTTTTTTCCATCAAACTTCTCTAATCCTACCTTCAACTCGCTATTCTCCATGATCAATCCAAATCAAATAACAACAAACAGGTAGATCTAAGAAATACCTTGACTAGGAATGGTGGACAACAGTCCTATGATCTCTTTCTTCCTTATGAAGCCTAAAGAAAGTCTTTAGATCTGAATCCCACTACTGATCTCTATTGAAAATCGATCTTTTTCCTCCTCCATACTCAACCGAGCTCTGATACCAATTGTTGACCCACCAACTGGCATCACCTCACTCTGATACCAATTGTTATTCCTATGGCTGTTCAGAGCCACAGCCATAGATTCGATCTCTTGCATGAATCTGGGTGTTAATCCAGCAAACTGAAGAAGATCTAAGAAAGATGAGAGAAGCTAGGATTTTTGGCATTGGAACCAAAGAGAACAGAGAAGAGAGAGCTAGGAAGAAAAGCTCAATTGTATTTCAACCCTACTGTAAAAGTTACAATATCATGATTTATATATCCTAGAGTTTCCACAGAACCCTAATAAACCCTAGCTCAAAAACTTTCCTAGGCTAACCCAACCCATACATGAATTAGCCCCCTTAAGACCTCTTGAACCAGGCCTTAAGACCCCTAGGATCAACCCAAACCCTAGCCCAAAATAGACCCTCGTGTAACTCTACCTGTGCACTGAGTCGGCTCAGTCTCAGCAATGAGCTGGCTAAGTTTCATTGGGTTGGCTCAGTTTGAAACAACTGAGCCGACCCAGTTTTGTACTGTGTCAGTAGTTTTGAACATGCAGCTGTTTGTTTTGCCTGTTCTTTGACACTTAGCCGATCAAATTTTGGACCAAGCCGACTAACCTGCAGAAAATTTTTTTTCTATAGCCTTCAAGCTCCAGCTTTGGTTCTTTGCTCCACCTTGTGTCCCAGGTCTCCGAAGCACCAACCAAGTCCCTTGAGGCTCTCAATACCTGAACCTCAAGCTCGTGAAGAGCTACATGCCACCTCCATCCTATGACAACTCCTGTCCTAATCCTAGGATAACACCTATCCTAGCCTCCCCGGAGCCCTCACCCTGGCTCTGCTCGTGGCCTCGTAAGGCTTGGGAGCACCATAGCACCTACACAAGGAACCAAAACAAGGGAATCAAGACTGTAAAATAAAGATTTTCTATAGGTTAGCCAGCTCAGTCTAAAATTCAATCGATTAAATCTCAGAGCATATGTAAAATAGAAAGATCGAGTTTCGAGACTGCTGGCATGGCACAAAACTAGGTCGGCTTAGTTTTAGAATGAGCCAACCTAGTGGAACTTAGTTGGCTCAGTGCTGAGACTGAGCCAGCTCAGTGCACGAGCAGAGTTATGCAATGGTCTATTTTGGGGTAGGATCTAGGTTGATCCTAGGGGTCTTAAGGCCCGATTTGAGAGGTCTTAAGGAGGCTAATTCATGAATGGATCGGGTCTAGATCCAGAGAATGAGAGCATGGGAGATATGGGTGTACATGAGCTCGGTGTGTGCTTTCATGTATTAGGTTAGCCGAAAAGTTTTTGGTCGGGCCTACTATGTATAAATACATAGGTTGCATTAGGGTTTCATTACGCTATGGAATGTGGACCTTTTCTCCCTTAATTCTCTCTTCTTCTCTTCTCTCTAGTGTAGTTGCCTTAGGTTCTTAAAGAAGCCCTAGAGAGAGGGGGCGCCTCCCTTAAGCCCAAGGATTGGGTGCCCCAGCATAGATTTAGGTGTTGGATCTATGGTTTGCTGCCCATAGAGAACATCACAGGTTTTTTAAGGTTCGTGCTAAAGATCAGGGGCTTTCGCAATATGGTATCGATGCTTGTGATGTCAAGGATGATTGACGTTCGAGTGATATCATGGGTCTATAATTTGGTATCAAAGCTAGATGATGCTTGGGATGTTGTGGACGGTAATACGGTATCAGAGTCAGGTTTCAGAGCCTGATGGTGCATAGAAGGAGCCAGGTTTTAGAGCCTGATGGTGCATAGAAGGGAAGGAGAAGTCATACAAGGTGAAATCAGAAATCTACACAAGGATTCCATGGTATATCTTAAATCTACTTTATTGTTGCTATGGTTCGAACAATCGAAAGTAGTGGATTGAAGTTGGAGGTTAAGAGGTTTAACGAAAAGAGATTTTTTTAAGGTGGAAGGATTTGGTGCATGATTTGCTGATCGATCTTGGTGGAAAGGCTAGGATGTATGATGGTTATGTGACAGACAGGGAGTGCTGGAGTGTTGTGATGCATGCTAATTTATAGCTATGGCAAGTGCACCAGTCGATCAAGTAATAAAGTGAATGAATAGGGTATCGTCCCTAGAGGATTAGAAAATAAGTACTGAAAAGCTCTTTCCTATTCTTTATTTAGAAGATTGATTTATGAGAATAAGAAATTAAAGAAAATAAAAAAAATAATTAAAAGTTTTTAATTAAATAGAGAGAGTGTAAATTATTAGGGTTTTAAACTCAAGAGTAATGGATTACTAAGGCAATCGGTTCACCAACTCAGTCAATACAATATTCAGATTTTTAGATTAATTTTATTTCATGTGACGGTGGAGTCTCCTAATTTATTCACTACCCTTTGGTCCAGGCATAGCAAAACTATTAATATTTATTAATTATCCTTTGGTCCAAGTGTAATTTAAATAAATATTAATGCATTAGGTTTTGTGAAACCCTCTAATTAAAATACGCTACGTCCAAAGCGCACTAAAATTTCCGCATGCATATGAATTCTAATTTGATTCATAATACAAGGTATATAATCAAGAAGCAATAACATAGATGTACTTGGTCCGTAACATCTATGTTCATCAGATCAATTAGAAAATGGCCAGTAATCTAAAAGCATTAAGATCAGATTTATATACTCCTCATGAATAA
This sequence comes from Cocos nucifera, assembly GCA_006176705.1. NCBI lineage: Eukaryota > Viridiplantae > Streptophyta > Magnoliopsida > Arecales > Arecaceae > Cocos > Cocos nucifera. Next base: position 40,332 of record QRFJ01004727.1, on the reverse strand, counting down.
AATTTAAAAATAATCACACTGAATATTGCATCAAAAGAGTGGCTACACCTTAGCTACAGTAAAATAAAATTTAGTTCATGATAACAAATTCAAAAATAGCAACTAAAATAAAAAGCATAGAGTAATTAGACTGTTTGATTGCTGAAATTGATTGTCCGTTGCTCTTGATGTGGAGAACTTGGTGAAGAAGAAGATGCTCCTTGATCGATATCTTGATTGTCGAAAAAAAATCAAAAACCCTTTTTTATTTCTCACAAATCACTCTTCTCTTTCTATCTCTCTCCTTTTTTTTTGTTTTTATTTTTCTGACTTCTTTTCTCTCTTTCTCTGTCTCTCTCTCTATCTCTCTCTCTCCCTGTCTCTCTCTCCATCTCTCTGGTTTTTTTCATGGCAACAACAGATTTTTATGGATAAAGAGTTTGATTTCCCTCCAAAATCCATCAAAAATTAGGTTTAAGACTCCCAAAACAACTCAAATTAAGATCTGGATAATTATGTCCGTTAGATGTTGATCAAACGGTCCAAAAACCACTCAAAAACCCCTTAAAATAACCCAGATCAAGTCGGATTTAATGCCAACCATTGGATCAACCGTTGAATTGAATCTAGGTCGTCCAATCGCGTAAAAATAAGCCTTCTGATTTATAGTTTAACTTCGGGATGAATCTCAGCCATTGGATCTCGACTGGGAGCTGCGGATGCCGTCCATCATCACCTTCATTTCGACCGTCTGCAAGTTTCAGTGAATGCCACCCGTTGGATCAAACAAAATTCCCAAATTACCCTTCATAGACCATGCGTGAGCTCGGTGTTTCATGGACCGCCGCATTCTTAAGCCAATCAGAGCGCTTTTTCTAATGTGAAAGCCCAAAATACCCTTCGATTGGTCCACATTGCATCGTAAAAAATGCTGATGTCAGCGTTGCATCGACAGGTTGATTTGCTGTTTCGATCGAACCAGGCCAAACTGCTGAACTAATTTTCTGAACTGATTCGGTTCGAACCGATTTTTTTTTTTTTTTTGAAATTCAATTCTGGACTCGTTTGAAGTCCATTTTGCCTGAAATTTATTTCATCTGAACCAAAAAAATAAGATCTTCATATTGGTGACCTTCTTTCCTACATAAGATTAATAAAAATATCAATTTCTAAAGAAATAGATTAATTTATTTTATAATTTAATATTTTCATTAGTATATTTTTACCACTTATCATACCCCCAACTTAGTCATTGCTAGTCCTTTAGCAATATTTTATTTAATACCATGTTTCAATAAGATTATCCATCACAAAGATAAAATCTAGGATTAAAGGTCAAAAAGTTTAGAAAATACTGCTAACTAAGCATTGAGCTTTAGAAGCAAATTTTTCAGTCAATATAATTAAAAACTTGCTTAGAGTACATCAAAGATCTATAGCACTTGTGTTCGTGATGACTAACTTTAGCATTTCAATATTAAATTAAAAGAACAAAAGTATCTTCTCTTATTACTTATTTTGGTCAATTTTTTATACATTCTCAATTTTATACTCATGAATTAAGGTAGCTTTCACACCGTCTTTCTCTTTTTTTCTCTTTTTTTTTTATTTTTTTTACTGTGCTGAGCATCCTAGTCTTCTCTTTACCGTTTTACATAAATTTCCACACTTAACCTAGGTACAGAGACCCAGTTACTAGGCTTTGGGCAATCCACATATACTCTATCTTTTGCATTTTATTTATAGGCAGGTAGCTCTTTCCTTAAATTCAAGTTTCTTTGATTAGAATGTATATTAATTATCAATTTATAGTGATAATTGAATCCTCAGTTGGCCTTTCAATCAATACCTACTTTGCCTTGTTAGTGTGCATGTGCAATAAAAAGTGCTAATAGTCTTTTAATGACTTAAGTAGGCTGCTAAAAGTTGACCAACTAATCTACTTCTTTAACTCGTTATATTCATTAGCAAATAATTCTATCTTTTATCACTTATCCAGTTTATCTTGCTCAAGATTTTCTTCTTGACACATGTTTTTTTTTTTTTATTAACTTATTCTACTTAAAGGAAAAGAAAAATAAAGGATGCAATAAAGGATAGGAAGGAATACACCTGATTTGGTTCAGTCTGGTTCTTTGGAGCTTTGAAATTTTGCTTGAGCTCTCATTGATTTTTCTGCAAAATTGAAAATACACACCAGAGCAGTAAAAGAGCAACAATAAATTACTAAAAAATAAAAGAAAAGAAAAATGATCAAAACTAAAAAGAAAAGAAACAACCTATCTAGTAGTTCTGATTTATAGTCTTCAGCTTGACTTTCTTTGAGTTCTAAAGTGGATCAATCCGGTGCCACTTCAATTGGAATACTTTCATGTTTGATCGAGTCTTCTTTCAATTTGACATTGCTCGCTTTTATAGTCTCAAACCTATTTTCTATAGAATTCTCATATAATGGATTGTCAATAATATCAATTAGAAAATAAGTTTGATTATCATCAAGTTATGTTTAGTATCTTTGAAAATATTAAAAGTAACTTGTTCATCTTGGACTCTAAGAATTAATTTTTCTTGTTGAACATCTATTAAAGCTCCTCCAGTAGCTAAAAAGGGTCTCCCTAAAATAAGGGGTACATCATAATCTTCTTTCATATCAAGAACAATAAAATCAATAGGAAAAATAAACTTGTTTACCTTTACCAAGACATCCTCCACTATACCTCTTGGATATTTAATGGATCTATCGGCTAATTGAAGAGTAATAGTGGTAGGCTTTGGTTCTCCTAGACCCAGCTTCCTGAAAATAGAAAAAGGCATGAGATTAATGCTTGCTCCTAAATCACATAAAACTTTATCAAAACTACAATCACCAATAATGCAGGGGATAGTAAAACTCCCTGGATCTTTTAACTTCTGTGGTAATTTATTTTGAAGTATTGCTGAGCATTCTTCATTCAAATTTATTCTCTCATGCTCCTTCAGCTTTTTCTTATTTGTTAAGATTTCTTTGAGAAACTTGGCATACCTGGGCATTTGAGTAATAGCATCTACAAAAGGAATATTAATATGTAAATTCTTTAAAATTTTGAAAAAGTTAGAAAATTTCCTTATCTGGATGCTGTATTTGTCTCTCTGGGAATGGTAGTGGCGGCACGTAGGGCTTCACATTTGGATCAGCAAATCGTATACCTGGAGACCATCCATCTGCTGGTTGTTTTGGTGACTGACGAATTTTAGTTGATGGTTCCTTATTTGTAGTTGGCTCTTCAGTCTCATTCTTCTGATGTGGCTCCTCCAGCTTTGTACCACTTCTTAGGGTGATAGCATTGACTTGCTCCCTTGGATTTGTCTCCGTATTGCTTGGCAAGGATCCTTGAGGTCTCTCGGAGATTATCTTAGCCATTTGACCTATTTGCATCTCCAAGTTTCGAATTGCTGCTGTTTGGTCCTATGCCTAAGTTTGGCTTCCAAATTTTTTATAGTTGCTTCTTGGTTTTGCATAAATTTGACCATCAGCTCTTCCATGTTGGACTTCTTTTCAGGTACTTGGAATCCCGGGGGTGGCTGTTGTGCTGCATTTTGATTGCTCCATGAGAAATTTGGGTGCTGCCTCCACCCTTGATTGTATGTGTTGGAGTAGGGATTATTTTGTTGCGGCCTGAAAAAATTATCAATATAATTAGCTGTATCAGTTGTTTTAGCAAAAGGATTACCTATCTGGCAATTGCTCGTATCGTGTCCTCCTCCACATAGGTCATAAGTAATGCTCTGAACATGCATAGCTGTTCCCTTTAAGTTGTTGACTTCGGCTCTAAGGGCTGCAATTTCAGCTAGTAAGGTTGGCACGCAATCTACTCCCTGCACAGCTGCTAGTCTTTTTGGCATCATACGTTCTGTCTGCCATTGATAGCTATTTGATGCCATCTCATCGATCAGATCGAAAGCTTCTTCCTCCATTTTTTGATTAATGGTTCCTCCTGCTGCTGCATCAATCATAGAACGATTAGTAGGAGATAAACCATTATAGAAAGTTTGTACCTGAAGCCATACGGGTAGTTGATGATGTGGACATCTCCTCAGTAAGTTCCTTGAAATGCTCCCAAGCCTCATATAGTGTCTCCATGTCCATCTGCATAAAAGAAGTGATATCGTTGCGCATCTTAGCAGTCTTGGAAGGTGGAAAGTACTTGGCTAAGAATTTTTGGGCTAGGACATCCCAAGTTGTGATAGAACCTGCAGGAAGAGAATGAAGCCAATTTCTTAGCTTTATCCCATAAAGAGAAAGAAAATAACCTTAATCTAATAGCATCATCCGACACCCCATTAATTTTAAAAGTATCACAAAGTTCAAGAAAATTAGAAATATGGGCATTCGGATCATCATGCACGTGTCCACTGAATTGGATAGTTGATTGAATCATCTGGATCATCGTCGATTTTATTTCGAAGTTGTTTGCTCATACAGGCGGTCTCCTGATGCTCGAAGCTGCATCGGCTATAGATGGTGTGATGTAATCATTTAATGGAATGATGTACTGGTCGAATAGCTTCATGCTGTCCTTCAGTCGCCATATCCAATCCTAGATTGATGTCGTTAGGATCTTCAGCTGCCATGTTTCTCTCTTGTTGTAGTCTTCTAATAGTCCTTTCAATTTCTGGATCTAGAGGTAGTAAGTTACTATGTCCAGTACGTGTCATGCACTAAATTTTTTTTTTTAAATAATAAAAATTAAAAATAAATTTCTAAAGTAAAGCTAGGATCAAAATTTTAATATTATTTTAGACACAATCCCCGGCAACGGTGCCAAAAACTTGATGCGTGCTAATTTATAGCTATGGCAAGTGCACCAGTCGATCAAGTAATAAAGTGAATGAGTAGAGTATCATCCCTAGAGGATTGAAAAATAAGTACTGAAAAGCTCTTTCCTATGCTTTATTTAGAAGATCGATTTATGAGAATAAGAAATTAAAGAAAATAAAAAAAATAATTAAAAGTTTTTAATTAAATAGAGAGAGTGTAAATTATTAGGGTTTTAAACTCAAGAGCAATGGATTACTAAGGCAATCGGTTCACCAACTCAGTCAATACAATATTCAGATTTTTAGATTAATTTTATTTCATGTGATGGTGGAGTCTCCTAATTTATTCACTATCCTTTGGTCCAGGCATAGCAAAACTATTAATATTTATTAATTATCCTTTGGTCCAGGTGTAATTTAAATAAATATTAATGCATTAGGTTTTGTGAAACCCTCTAATTAAAATACGCTGCGTCCAAAGCGCACTAAAATTTCCTGCATGCATATGAATTCTAATTTGATTCATAATACAAGGTATATAATCAAGAAGCAATTAACATAGATGTACTTGGTCCGTAACATCTATGTTCATCAGATCAATTAGAAGATGGCCAGTAATCTAAAAGCATTAAGATCAGATTTATATACTCCTCATGAATAAAATTTAAAAATAAATCATACTGAATATTGCATCAAAAGAGTGGCTACACCTTAGCCTTAGTAAAATAAAATTTAGTTCATGATAACAAATTCAAAAACAACAAATAAAATAAAAAGCATAGAAAAATTAGACTGTTTGATTGCTGAAATTGATTGTCTGCTGCTCTTGATGTGGAGAACTTGGCGAAGAAGAAGAGGCTCCTTGATCGATGTCTTGATCATCGAAAAAAAATCAAAAACCCTTTTTTTATTTCTCACAAATCACTCCTCTTTCTATCTCTCTTTTTTTTTTTCTTTTTGTTTTTATTTTTCTGACTTCTTTTCTCTCTTTCTCTATCTCTCTCTCTGTCTCTCTCTCTCTCCCTGTCTCACTCTCCATCTCTCTCTCCATCTCTCTGGTTTTTTTCATGGCAACAACAAATTTTTATAGATAAAGAGTTTGATTTCCCCCCAAAATCCATCAAAAAATTAGGTTTAAGACTCCCAAAACAACTCAAATTAAGATCTGGATAATTCTGTCCATTAGATGTTGATCAAACGGTCCAAAAACCACTCAAAAACCCCTTAAAATAACCCAGATCAAGTTGAATTTAATGCCAGCCGTTGGATCAATCGTTGGATCAAATCTGGGTCATTCGATCATGTAGAAATAAGCCTTCTAATCTATAGTTTAACTTCGGAATGAATCTTAGCCGTTGGATCTCGACCAGGAGCTGCGGATGCCGTCCATCAGCGCCTTCATTTCGGCCGTCCAATCAAGTTTCAGTAAATGCCGCCCATTGGATCATACAAAATTCTCAAATTACCCTCCGTAGACCATGCGCGAGCCTGGTGTTGCATGGATCACCACATTCTTCAGCCAATCAGAGCACTTTTCTTGATGTGAAATACTCGAAATACCCTTCGGTTGGTCCACCGTGTGCCGCAAAAAATGCTGACATCATCTTGACGTCAATATTGTGTCGGTGGGTTGGTTTGCTATTTCGGTCGAACCGGGCCAAACCGCATAACCAGTTTTCTGAACTGGTTTGAACCAAACCATTTTTTTTTTTTTTTTTGAAATTTAATTTTGGGCTCGTTTGAAGTCCGTTTTGCCTGAAATTTATTTCATCTGAATTAAAAAAATAAGATCTTCACATTGGTGGCCTTCTTTCCTACATAAGATTAATAAAATTATTAATTTCTAAAGAAATAGATTAATTTATTTTATAATTTAATATTTTTATTAGTATATTTTTACCACGTATCATGTTATAGTAGTGCTTTCCTGAAGATGCAGGGCTTAGAGAGGCTCGATGATGCAGCAGCCATGGAAGATATCTCAATAGAGAGCATTAGGGTTCTCTAGGAAGATGGGCAGTATAGGGCTATTGAAGAAAGATTTTCCAAAGGATAATGGTCGAAGGAAGGCTGAAAAAGCGAATATATGCTCTTCGATGTCAGGAAGGCAGAAAAGTAGTTGAAGATGTTTTCAGCGGTTCGACTAGACCATGAATTTATGGAGCCTTGAAAATGATGGAGATGGATGATCCATGGTGGTCTAGTAGGTCAGGGTTGGATGGCTGTAGAATGGTGTAGAGATGAGTCAGAAAGTATTGGAGTGCTGTAGTAACACTTTTTTAGAGGCATGAGGCTGAGAGAGGCTCGGTGGTGCAACAACCGAGGTGTGTATCTCAACAGAGAGTGTTAGTGGTATCTCAGGGAGACCAGGTGCAGGTCTCAAGGAGAGCTGGGGGTCTCAGAGAGCGCTAAAGACATCTAGCAGTCAGAATTATCATGGATCAAGTTTCTTCTGTAGAAGCATCAAAAAGAGTTGTAGTTCAGGTGGAGGATGGTTCTCCGAGTGCAACTGAAGTGATGGCTAGTGTAGGGGTAGAAGAGAAAGACTAGGATGGAATTTTCTATGGTTTAGTCACTGGATTCAGAAGAGTTGGATGAGCTCTTGGGTTTTGGAGGTGCCCGTGGGTTATGGAGGTATCCGAGATGGCTTCGAAGGGTTTCACAAAATGTGGAGGGTTCGAAGGGATAGTGATGGTGTTCGAGGTGCAGCGGTAGGCTCAATAGTGCAGCATTGAGTGGTTGGCCTCGAGGGACTTGATGATAGAGTCAGCTTCTGTGGCATCAGGTGGACTTTAGATATAGGTGGAGCTCCAGAGAGGTGGCTTCATAATTGGAGAAAATTTTGACATGAGTATAGAGCAGAGGGGTGTGGGTGGATCGATATCTTAGCACCAGCATTGGTGATGCACAATTCTAAATGGAGTGGCATGTGCAGGAGGACAGTTATAGTTATGAGGAGATCATGTCAGGGTTTGCAGCGAGTGCCGATATAGGAATATTGCGGATTCTCCAAAAAAGTCTAGAAAAAGTGATGTAGCTGCTAAGTAGAAGGGATCCTATAATTCCAGGATGGTGTAGAGGTGCAAGCCAAGGTCTTCAGTGGTGGAGATGGTCATCCCAAAGGCCTTAAGGGTGCGTAATAGTTGAAGAGGATTGGCAGAGGCGATGTTTGCACAAGTGCTGTCAAGTATACAGGGATAGTGGGATCATGCAGGAGGGCATTATCGAGGGATTTGCCAAGGCTTAGGGCACCAAGATGGAGATTATGAGGATTTATGGTGCTCCCAAGCCTTGGGAGGCCATGGGAGGAGTTAGGGTGTTGACTCCAGAGATTCTAGGGGCTTGGTTGGTGCTTTAGAGATCTAAGATTCAAGGTAAAGTAAGAACCCAAAGTCGAAAAATCAAGACTGTAGAAAGAAAATTTTCTGTAGGTTAGTCGGCTCAGTCCAAAACTGGATCAGCTAAATCTCAAAGCACAGAAAAAATAGAAAGGTCGAGTTTTGAGACTACCAGCACAGCATAGAATTGGAATGGCTCAGTTTTAGATTGAGCCGACCTAGTGGAACTTAGTTGGCTCAGTGCTGAGACTGAGCCAGCTCAGTGCGCGGGCAGAGTTATGCGAGGGTCTATTTTAGGCTAGGGTCTGGGTTGATCCTATGAATCTTAAGGCTGGTTTGAGAGGTCTTAAGGGGGCTAATTCATGTATGGATCGGGTCTAGATCAAGAGGATGAGAGCATGGGAGACATGGGTATACATGTGCTCGGTGGGTGCTTTTATGTATTGGGTTTGTCGGAAAGTTTTTGATCGGGCCTAACAGCTATATTTAAATATATAGGTTGTATTAGGATTTCATTATGCTGTGGAATATAGACCTTTTCTCCCTCAATTCTCTCTTCTTCTCATCGCTCTAGTATAGTTGCCCTAGGTTCTTAAAGAAGTCCTAAAGAGAGGGGGTGCCTCCCTTAAGCCCAAGGAGGGAGGTGCCCCAACATAGATCTAGGTGTTGGATCTATAGTTTGCTAGAACATCACAGGTTTCTTCAAGTCCATGCTAAAGATCAGAGGATTCCGCAATATGGTATTGGTGCTTGTGTTATCAAGGATGATTGGCATTTGAGCAATATCATGGGTCTATAATTTGGTATCAGAGCTAGATGATACCTAGGATGTTGTGGATGGCAATAGTTATAGTGTAGTCAAACTATAAAACCCTCAAGGTGAATTGCTGATGCACCTCAGGTCAAAGAACTAGACACACACTGCAGCATCGAGCTAGTCATCGATTAGAAGGTAGGCTCTCTTATGAATTCTTGAGGTGGTCATGCTCAGTGCCCTCGTTCTCTAATGAGTACCTATACTCTCGCTCCGATGTCTCCACACCATAGACTCAAGACTTATTTATCCTAAGAAAGCGATCGTACACCGATCTTCCAGATCGATCACCATCCTCGTGATGATCCTACGATCGGAATCAATTTATGAGTTAATTATGATAACACATGCCTTAAATTCTTAACTCTTGAGAATATGCGTTATCATGTCTATTAACTCAATGGATGTATCACAGATACTTTAATATGCAATGTGATAGAATAAATAACCCTTTAATTAATTTTAAGTTAAAATTATGAAAATACCCCAAGAAAGTATTTAACAAGTGTTGATCAATCTGGCTTCTAAGGCACACATCTAACAAACTCCTACTTGATCTAAAGCCAATTGGTTACAAATTTAAGTCCCATCTTCTCAAGATGGGCTTGGATCTTCTACTAGCCTAAAGGCTTTGTCAGTGGATCAATCTCATTGTCAGTGGTGTTAACTCTCTTGACCTCGATGTGTTCCTTCTTGAGGTAATCACGGATGAGGTGGAACCATCTTTTTAGAACTCTTCCAACTTACAGTACCATCAGTGCACAAGAACAAACTTTCAGATATCAACTTTCGATCATCTATGTCAGACATAAAGTTGTCTGCGTACCCCTAGACTTAGAGTTCATCATGCTGAACCTCTTCAGCACCTCCTCTACTTAAGAGACCCAGCATCTTCTTCAGTCTATCCCTATAGACCTCAAAAATAAAAACGAAGGATGCCTTACCTAGGTCTATCATAGAAAATTTCTTAGATAACCATACTTTGACCTATGTCAGCATGGGAATATCATTCCTAATCAGGAGGATGTTATCCATGTACAATACGAGAAAGACAACAGCACTCCCACTGACCTTCTTGAATATACTTAATTTTTTTTCATTCTTGATGAAACCAAATGATTTGATTACATCAAGTATCACAACTTCAAGATGCTTGCTTAAGTCCATAGATGAACCATTGCAGCTTGTAGACCTTTGTGATCACCATCACTAGATGTGAAAACAAATGACTATTCCATATAAATATCTTTCTCAAGATATCCAATTATGAACTCCGTTATCACATCCATCTGTCATATTTCATAATTAAAATATACCATAATGGCAAGCAATGTGCGGATGGTGACCACTGACAAGAAGGTAACTTGATATCCTTTTGCCACTAGCCTAGCCTTAAATGTCTCTACATTTTTATCTGCACATATCTTCCTCTTGAAGATCCATTTATACCCAATAGGTACTATATCTTTAGGTGGATCTACCAAGACCAAGATTTATTTCGAGTGCATTAAGTCAATCATTGACTTCATTGCCTCTTACCAATTCTTAGAGTTGATATCTGATATCGCCTCATCATAGGTTCTAGGATCACCACCATGAACCCATTTTTCATGAGGAACATTTTCTTTACATCCTCTAAAATAGTACCTAAGTACCTTTAGGAGGACGGAAAATTCTATTTGACCTACGAGGTGGAAGAGGTAGTGAATTATGGATTGGCTCAAACTAATTGGGTTCCTCAGGTTCCTTGGCTCTTTGCTCTTTAGAGACTTTCTCCTCTAGCATAATCTATCTTTCAATGTCACCATCTTAAACAAACTATTTTTCAAGAAAAATGGTGTGTCAACCTATAATTACATTATGGTCTTCCGAAAGATAGAAGTAATATCCTAAAAACTCTTTAGGATATCCAATAAACCAAGCTTTAAGGGATCTAGACTCTAACTTGTCCACCATTAGACTATCCCAATCTAAGATGACTCAGACTTGGCTTCTTACCATGCTATATCTTATATAGTGTGGTAGGAACGGTTTTAGATGGAACCCTATTAAACTATCCCTAAAGAAACTCAGGAAGATCCATGAGGCTCATCATGGATTGGATCATATCTAATAGAATCCAGTTTTTCCATTTTGAAACCTCGTTAAGTTGAGGCATTATAGGCAAAGTCCATTATGAGACTATACCATTATCCTTGAGATAGTCCAAAATTTTTTGACTAAGATATTCACCTCCTCGATCTGATTGAAGAACCTTAATGGGCTTTTCGATTTGCTTTTCTACTTCGTGTCTGAATTTCTTAAACTTTTTAATAGCTTCAGACTTGTGTCATATCAAGAACACATACCCGTATCGAGATAGATTATCAGTAAAGATAATAAAGTAGTCATAATTGTCTCTGGCTGGCACATCAAATAGGCTACACACATCTATATGTACCAAGGTAAGTAGGTCTGTGGCCCTTTTCCATGTCCCATAAAAGGAAGCTTGATCATTTTGTCTTGAACGCATGATTCACAAATCGGATATGACTCAAAAGTCAATAGATCCATTAGTCCGAATTTCTCTAATTTGTTAATCCTATCTTCAGCTATATGACCTAGCCTAAGGTGCCACAGGTATATTTCATTAATACTATCTCTATATCATTTTGATCCTATGGCATTCACATTTTGCTCGACAAACTTGATGATGAGCATTCCTTCAGAAGGTCCTTCTTCTTGCTTGTTCTTCAGGCTGGCTAGGTATGTAGGGTAGTTCCACTTCCAATGACCATCGGAGTTGCAGTGGAAACACTTTTCCTTCTCCATGGCCTTCTTCTTCGACCCTCCCTTCTTTTCTCCTTCTATTTTCTGCTTCTTCACAGACTTCTTATTTTCAAAAGACTTTCTCTTGGAAGAAATCTACTCCAAAGTCAGAACTGAGTCCTTTGAACTCTTTAAATTTTACTCAATAGTAACTAGCATATTTATTAACTCGGCCAAGGTGCACTGGAGCTTATTTATATGGAAGTTCATAATAAAGTATCCATACGAATCAATCAAGTACTGCAGGATCACATCAATCTGTAGTTCCTTGTCCATCAAGACTCTGAGCTTCTCAAGCTCTTTAGGTCCTTGATCATTGCCAAGCAATAATCTTGGACCAACTATCCATCATGCATTTGCATCTTAAAAAGTCTCTTTGAGACTAGATAACATGTTGCGCGACTCTATTCACCGAACAACTCTTGCAGGTGCACCAACGTTTGGCAAGCAGTCCAGATGTCTTCATGTTGGTACTCCAATTTATCTGACATTAAGCACAACATGTGACACCTTACTTGTTATGATTGTCAGACCACTTCTCATTAGATGTTCTCTGATCAGTAGTTAGATGGGCTAGTAAAGGGGAGGTCTTGGTCCAATAAATAGGTCAACCTTTTCGAATCCAAAATAATTTTGAAGTTCTTTAACTGATCCTTGTAAATTGATCTGGTCAACTTGTGGGTATTTAGGATTCAGGCTAGAAATTTTGATGCAGATATTTTTTTATAGAGAGTCAAAATTTCTAGTTAGACTTATAATTTGACTCAACCAATTTGTTTAGGGACTTCATTTTTAAACAAAATAGCCTTCCACTATTTTCTTGGATCCATACACTCCCTTAGTAGAGATGCAAAAATCTTCACGATCATTGATTTCTGTGGAGGGTGCGGTCCCACTGACTGGCTCACCACCTCACCTAACAGTTATTGATGATGGGTCAATCGATGAGTGGATAACTCTTGTCCAATATTTCTTTAAACATGATGCACCCAAACTTGGTCTCTAATTTATGAAGCTCACCATGTCTGAAATATTGCTCCACTCCTTAGTTAAGTCAAATCCACCATTTGCATAAATTAGATTCTTGATTAGATCCCTCATTGTATTCAAAATATTGAGCCCAACCCATTCTCCAACCCGTAGCATCCAATGTCTAATAGACATGGTTGCATCTTTTCGGTGCAATTAAACCACTGTATCCAGTCGAGAATAATCAACCTCGGAAAGAGCCCGCACATCTACAATGGTGGAAGCCCTAGGACTTAATATTTTCTTAGAAAGATTTGACTTGGTTTCTTAGACTTAACTAATCATAACATTTATGACTAACCTAGTGGCATGGATTAGCTCGAATCATTAGCCATCTCAAATTAGAATTGGGTTGACTCGATTGGCTAGGTAAGTGAGATCAGGGGGAGGAATATGCCATTAACTCATCGTGAATGCATTCAGGTCGAGTAGCTTTTAATTAAAGACCATTGGTCGTATTTGCCATACTTACCTTAGACACAGACTTGTCTGACTAGAGCTAATCGGGTTAGCTTACAATCCAGACTTGAACCATGGAGCCAAATTAAGTCTTAACTTGATCGATCATATATGACTGTGAGTCAACCTTGACTCAGACTTAATCCTATTAGTTTGGTTAAATCTAAGCACTCTTGATCCCACTTAACCAATTCTTGATTCGGTTTGATCAACTACTAGACCTAATTAAGCTACCCATACCCGAACCAATGATTTATGAAGGTGTCTTAGGTCTGAAAATTCATAATTTTTAGATCTAATTATTTCCATAAATTTAATTCTTAATTAAGTTCAAGGGTTCAATAACAAAACATGTATAAAAAATTTTAGGATTTGAGGATCTAGGATTTTACAGAAAAGTAAGTTTTCAATTTCTCATTAAGGGCAAACGTGCAGCACCCCTACATGCCATAAAAGCACCCCATTGAATGGAAAGAGAGGGCCTTTAAATCCTTCTTACTCTTATGATCGGACGGCTAAGGAGAATGCCTTAATCAGAAATATGAACTATACTACAAAACTATTAGATCTAAAGCACATAACTGTTACATGATTTAAGATCTAATCTATACATATTTTGCATACATCTCATGTATCAAATTTAATATTTAAATTTATATTTTAGATCTGATTACATCTGACATAACATCTAAAAATAAAATTTTAAGTGATCTCATCAAAAAAAAAATTTTAAACAGACTACTCATGGCATAGATCTATGAAACTAGTCTAGACATACATTGCATATGTCATACATATAAAATTTTTAAATGCATCTCATACTTTCAGATCTAATTATATCACATATAATATCTAAAATTTAACTAATCTAATCAAATAATCTTCAAAAAATTAAATGAACATTTCATAAAATCTTGATCTAGACTATGAGATTAAACTAGAGATCTAGTCTAGACATATGCTGCCTATATCACATATATCAAAATTTTAAATTAGACCTTATATTTCAAATCTGATTACATCTAATGTAATATCTAAAACTTAAATGATCAAATCATAAAAAAATTAAATCAAATCTAATCTAAAATATATTTAAAAACTATCACAATATGGAACAACAGATCTAGACTAGAACATGCATTGTTTATGTCAAACATATATATTTAAAACATGCAATTTTTGATTTTAGATCTGATTACATACTATGTAACATCTAGAAATCAAATAATTAGATCATAAAAAATAATTTTAGATCAATCTAAAGATAGATCTAAAAGTACGAACCTGGCTTTGATACTAGTTGAAGGAAAAAATTAGATTTTCCTGCCGCAAGATGCATCTGATCGGATCAGATTTGCAGAAGAATAATTTTAAAAATTTTTTATGATCTGATTAAATCTAAGAGTTCTTAGATTTGATTAGTTTGATCTAATATTAGAAGTAAAATAAAAATAAAAATAGTAATAATAGTTATCACCTGATCGGGTAAATTGTTTACTCATTGTGATGATCTGATGACTGATTCGAGGTTCTAATTGAGCTGTGCATGCAACCGACCTCTACTAGTATCCACTCAAATCAGATCTAAAAGTCTCATCCTTTTGGATTTGATCTTCAAAGATCAAATCTAATGTCTTCCCATAGAGCCTTCAAAATGAACTCCAAAGGCTGCACGTTCATCCTACAAACACCATCGTCTCTCGCTGATCTTCATGCTAATGGGACTTGATCTTTGCTAGCAGGTTTTGCCTAACTCTTGGGCATGGAGAAGAGAGAGAGTATCAGATAAGGAAGGCATGGAGATGAAGATTTTGGTAGGGCTTCATCATACAGAAAATGCGATTCACAATAGCTTGCGTAGGGCCCCATTTATAGACTTAGTCAAGAGTCCCTTCGTATATAACTTTGAACAGGTCAAAGTTTAATATGCAGAAGGACTCTTCCATGATCTCCGCACCCCACACCACATTTTTTCTCTATTTTATCACATAAAACTCAGAAATATGGCATGGAATAAAGGATAAGGTGAGTAGATGGCACAAACACTTATCTCCCTGGACATTTGAACCAAATTCAAATGCTTTGACCACTCAAAATTGATTTGAACGGGCACCTTCTCTTATCCATCAGATATGCACGTCATAAAGAGGCATGCACTCACAAACTCCATGTAAATCTAAAGGGGGCATGTGCCCCTAGAATATCTCCAGGGACGCATGCCCCTCTCCCTTTCATTCATGCATCCGGATCAACATTTGACCCTTATCATTTTCCATGTTATGGGATTTAAGACAAAACCTTTTCAAGTCCCATCTAATGGATTTATGTCAAGTCCTAATCAAGTTAGAACAAGTCTTGATTAGACTAGGACTCGGTCCAGTCAGATAAAAAAAAATCCATCTAAAATTTTTGGGAGAGGCTTGTCCAAATTTCATCTTATGATTTTAGGACAAGCCCTAATCTGTTAAAGACAACCCTTATCTCGTTTCCATCTTATAGGATTTAGGATAAGTCTTGATCAAGCTAGGACAAGGTCTAGTCAAATTAAGACAAATCCCTACTGAGTTTCTGGATAAGCCTTATCCAAATAGTTCCATAAATTAGCAAGTCTTATCCTGTTTCCATCTGATGGATTTGGACAAGCCTAGATCAGGTTAGAACATGACTTTTCTGATTTGGACAAGTTCTAGTCAGACTAGGATAGATGCATATAAGGCTCCTAGATGAGCCAAATCCAATTTAGCTTAATCAAGATGATCCAGAAAGACTACAGAAGGAGAATGTTAGGCTCAATCATATGCTAGCATGATTTTCTTGAACCTAATTGGACCTAATCCAAATCAATTGAACTGGGTTAGCTTAATTAATGACATCTAGACCTAAACCCTTATTTGTGTGATCTAGTTAGATTCAGTTCTGTATGATAATTGCACATGTCATGATCTTCATCATTGACATCATTGAAACATCTTTTGATGGATCAGAATTCTTCCAATTCACTCAGTTAGAATCATCGATCATCAGGATAATTCTAATTGATTCCAAAATCCACCAGTGACACCTAGCAGTATATGATGGCAGCCCATCAAAATTGAATAGTGAACCTCTCGGTGTAGCTACCTATATGATTGGGTTCTTCTTATTAGATATATGTGTCCTAGAAGCCAGAATTGGCTGACACTTGTAATACACTTCTAGGGGCAAAATTATAATTTTGACTATAAATAATAAAATGGGTTATTTTCTATCACATATATGTATTTAGTATCTGTGATACATCCCTTGAGTTAATGATAATAATAATTCTTATTTTCAAGAGTTGAAAATTTAAGACAAGAATTTTCATTATTAACTCATAAAATGCTCTTGACCGTAGGATCATCATAAGGATGGTAATTGATTTGAAAGGTTAGTGTACAATCACTTCTTTATAGTAGATGAGTTTTGAGTCTACGGTGTGGAGACACCGGAGCGAGAGTATAGGTACTCATTAGAGAATGAGGGCACTGAGTGTAACCACCTCGAGCAGTCATAAGAAAGTCTACCTTCTCATCGATGACTGACTCGAAGCTGTAGTAGTGTGTCTGATTCTTTGACCTAAGATTTATCGAAAGTTCACCTTGAGGGAGTTATAGTTTGACTACACCATGACTCGGTCTCCTAGCCATTCGAAACCCTGAGGTGTATGTTGGCTATAGCATGTTCATTATAGAAATTGGATTGCACCAAGATGAAATCTATCTACCTCGATGGATGAGGAGCAGCCCTATGATGATCATGAGAATCAAGTCCATAAGCCCATGGCCATGGCAGAGAGTGAAATAATAGAAAAAGTTTCTATTAAGATTTTCACATCAGACTTGAATCGAATGATTAAATCATATGATAGAAATTAGGGTTTGATGAGTTCACCTTAAACCCTAATCTGATCGGAGCTCAAGATAGAAGAACTTAATCACATAGGTAGCTACACCAAGAGGTTCGTTTTCAATTTTGATGGGTTGCCACCATATACTGCTAGGTGTCACTAGTGGATTTTGGGAGCAACTAGAATGATTTAGATGATCGATTATTCCAATTGTCTGAATTAGAAGAATTCTGATCCATTGAAAGGAGTTTCGATGATGTCGATGATGGAGATCATGACATATCCCATTACCATACAGAACTGAACCTAACTAGATCACATAAATAAGGGTTTGTATCTGGATATCATCAATTGGACTAATCTAGTTCAATTGATTTGAATTAGATTCAATTAGGTTTAAGAAAATCATGCTAGCACATGATTGAACCTAACATTCTCCTTTTTCTATCATTAAAAGTTATCTCGACTGAGCCAAATGTGTTTGTGCTCACTCAGGTACCTTTACCTAATTTGACTGGAGCTTGTCCAAGTCAGAAAATGGTTGTCTTAATTTATGAGATAAATTTGAGACAACACCTGCCATTTTTTGTCACCTGCTAATTTTTATCCTTTGACTTTGATCAAACATTGACTTTTGATTCTTGGACATCTGTGTCATGCACTTATTGGAGAGCAGATAGGAGCTTGTCTCCTCACTAGAATTTGGAAAGGAGATGGGACTCCAGGATGCTTCTTGGATTCAAACTAGGTGACCCTTACCTATAGACTTTGACCAATCTAAGCTGCCATCTAAGGATGAATCTATGAGGCTCTCATCTGATTGGATCAGGTGATGTCATTCCACCAATCAGATTTAGATATTATTATATGAAACAACGTGATTGGTCGAGATGATGCAGCACTACATGGCATAGCAGGGTCTATAAATAAACCCTATCTGCACCCAACCTTAGGAGGAGTTCCTCTTAGCCCACGCCCCAAGGCTGTCCCTCTCCCTCCTCCATGCCATCTTCTGACCCTCTCTCTCCTCTCCACGCCCAAGGAAGTTGGGCTTTAGTTTGGTGCGATCCAGGCAAGAAAAGGCTGATGAGAAAGAAAGAGGGCAACACTGTTGCAGAGACGACTACTGATCTTCGAAAGGAGTTTCGAAGATCCTCCAAATTAGATCCAAATCAAATTTTTGGAAATATGATAAAGAAGAAAAAGATCTCTAGATCCAGCCTGAGTGAATACCGATAGAGGCTAGGCGCTTGCATGGCTAGATCCAGAACCTCAGGCAATCAGTAGGATCATTAAAGGATAATCGGATTACCTAAATTAAGGTAATATTAATTTAGATTTAATTTAATATAATTTTTTTATTTATTAAATTATAAAATTAGATCTGAAAAGTGTCAGATTTAATTTAGATCTAAGAAAAAATTTTTGAAATATGTCTCTTGATCCAATCAAATTTGAACGAACCTGATCCGAAAAATCTGATTTTTTCCTTCAACTTATATCAGAGCCAGGTTGTATAAAATTAATTTAGATCTAATTTAATCTAATAAATTAATAATTTTAGATATCACATGAGATATGATTAGATCTAAAATCAAAAAATTAGAAAATTAAATTTAATTAATCTAGATCTAAAATATATGAGATACATAACTAGACTAGGAATAGAATTGTTTTATGTGTAGTCTAGTATAATCATAATTTTTATTTGATTAATTATAATTTTGAGACCTATTTATTTATTTTATTTTGTTCTTATAAATATTATAATCAGATCTAAAAATAAAAAATAATTTAAATTTAATTTGTTCCCATGAGATATGATAGTTGCATGTTTAGACTAGTTGTAAAATAGTTCTACAAAAAGGTCAAGACTAAATTTTATTTGATGTGATCAAATTTAAATTTATTTTTTTAGATGATTATGAGATGATTTAGATATGAAAAACATGCATGATATGATATATGTGATGTATGCAAAACATGATTTAATTAGATCAATTTTTATATGAGATATATGCTTAGATCTAACTAGTCTTGTAGATTAGTTGTATTTCAGATTAAGGCATTCCTCTTGGCCGTCCGATCATAAGAACAAAGTAGGATTTAAAGACCCTCTCCTTCCATTCGATAGGGTGTTCTTATGATGTGTAGGAGTGCTGTGCGTTCATCCTTAATCAAAAATTGAAAACTTATTTTCTGCAAAATCCTAGATTCTGAAAACCTAGGATCTTATTTACATGTTTCACTTATGAATCCTGAACTTAATTAAGAATTAAGATTATGAAATATTAATTAAGTCTAAAATTGAGAATTTCATATCTAAGACATATTCATAAAATTGGGTTCGGGCTTGGGTAGCTCAATTAGGTCTAGCGGTTGATCAAACCGAATCAAGAGTTGGTTAGATGGGATCAACACTGCTAAAATTGACCAACCTAATAGGATTAAGTCTGGGTCAAGGTCGATTCACATAAGTGATCGATCAAGCTAAGACCTAATTAGGCTCAGTGGTTAGAGTCTGGATTGTAGGCTAACCCAATTGGTTCTGGCTTAACAATTTGGTGTCTAAGGTAAGTTTGGCAAATACAATTGACTGATTTTTAATTGGGAGCTACTCGATTCGAATGCGTTCGTATCGAGTTAATGGCATATCCCTTCCACCGGTCTCACTTACCTGACCATGTTTGTTGGCTCAGTTCTGATCTGAGGTGGTTAATAATCCAAGCTAACCCATGCCACTAGGTTAGTCATAATGGTTATGACTATGTCAAGTCTAGTTTAATGAGACCTAAATCAAATCTTCCTAAGAAAAAATTAAGTCTAAGATCTTCCACCATTGTAGATGTGCGGGTGCTTCTCGGGGTTGATTATTCTTGGCTGGTTATAGTGGCTCAGTTGCACCAGGAAGACACAACCATGTCTATTAGGCATTGGATGCTACAGGCTGGAGGATGGATTGGGCTCAATATTTTGGATACGGTGAGAGACCCAATTAGGAATCCAATTTATGCAATTGGTGGGTCTGACTTAACTAAGGAGTGGATCAATATTTCGAACATGGTGAGATTCATGAATTAGAGATCAAGTTAGGGTGCACCATGATTAGAGAATCATTGAACAAGAGTTGTTCACTCATTGGCTAACCCATCATCAATAACTGTTAGGTGAGGTGATGAGTCAGTTGATGGGACTGCACCACCCACTAAAAATCAATAATCATGGAGATTTTCGCATCTCTACAAAGAAAGTGTAGGGATTCGAGAAAATAGTGGAAGCTAATTTGTTTAAAAATAAAATTTCTAAATATTGAGGATAAACCCTGCTCCTATCGAAGTCTAGTTTGATGCTCAGCTTAATGCAACCAGTAGCCACGGAAGAGCTTCAACGGATGAGTCTTAGCTGAAATCCTTCAGTCGATCGAACTCCTCAACGGTCAAGCTCCTACCGAACTTCTTTAGCCGATCGAACTCCTCAGCGGCGAAGCTCCTACCGATCTCCTTCAGCTGGCCAAACTCAGTGGTCAAGCTTCAGTCGGACTCCCACGAGAGCCAAATTCTCTCCACACCCCTCCAGTTGGATGCCTATAGGAGCCGAACTCCTTTTGAGCTTCCCTTTTGGTCGAACTCCTTCAAGAGCCAAACTTCTCCAAGACTTCTCCCTCAGTTGGATTCCTCCAGCGGATTGCTTCCAGATAATCCCACCAGACGTATCCCCTTCAAAAGTCCAAACTCCTCTAGAATCGATATATGCCAAAGTTCACCAACCAACGTCTACTTTCTTAGAGCTACGGTCATTAAATCTCGATGAACGGTCGCCATCAGTCCACTACAGGGGACAGCGATCTGCTATCAGATGGCGATGGCTATCACCATCAATCTATTGCAGGTGACACTGCAGATGGTGCCTCCCTCCATGACTGACTTCGTTAGACCTCGAGCGGCCCGCTATCAGACAACTACGACTATCACCATCAACCCACTACAAGCTCCATCTATAAAAAGGGACCCTCCAGATACGCTTACTCTAAGCTCTAAGCTCTCCTCTCCTTCTCTAAACTTTGTCAAACTCATTCCAGAGCACTCCATTTCTGTTGGCCAGAAGAGCTAACTTGATCGTCGGAGGGTCCTGCCGGAGCAACCACCACCGACTCCAAATAGAAATTTATTTTGTAGGTCTTCGATGGTGACCTCGTCCACCTCCACTCTAGCTCGATCTGATGATGATCAGATTCTGCGATAATAGATTTGGCGCTAGAGGAAGGGCCGCCTCTATTCTTGAGGTATTCTTGAGGCTCCCTTGTTCTTAAAGGAGTGCTCAGTGACGATCTCTCTCTAGAGATCTCCCTCCTTTCTCTCCAGAGTTTTTTTTCAAGAGAAAATGCCTCTCAAGAGAGCTTCGATCTGATAATCGATGGCCTCCATGGCCTGGTCCTATCCAGATCCATCTACTTCTGCTTCAATCCCGACAACTCAGGTTCCACCTGTACCATGATAGATGTGGAGCAGTTCAACCTACTTATCCAGTAGGTCCGTGGCCTCACGGAGGTAATGCAGGCCATGCAGCAGCCTCCGACCATGACTCCACTAAGAAACCCACCATCGGGATGTCGAAAATTAGCCCCAAGGAAGAGTACCTAGGCTAACTACCCATCACCTTCGAGAAGGAGAAATAGAGAGTTGAGGATCCAAGTTCGGATCATGGTTCTCCTCTAGAGGAGACCTTTCCCATTTATAGTCGGAAGCCCCCCAAGATTTGCAACCAAGACGATGCCCTCAATCACAGACTATGGGAGATGGACTGACGGATTGAGGAGCTCGATCACGTTGCCCCGGCTCACCATGCCAACGTCCACACCAATCCTCCTTTCTCTCTCCGAATTATGCAAGAGTCCATCCCGCCGAACTTCAAGCTCCCTCAATTTGAAAGCTATGATAGAACTTTTGATCCAATTGATCATCTAAAGGCCTTTCGAACCATGATGCTACTCCACAATGCATTAAATGCCATACTGTGCTGAGCCTTCCCATCTACCTTAAAAGAAGCAACAAAAAATTGGTACTCGATATTGAAGTTGGGTATGATCTTCTCTTTCGACCAGATGAGCCATCAGTTCATAGCTCACTTCATCAGCAGCCGACATCTATACCGAGGTTCGAATTCTCTGATGAATGTCAAGCAGAAGCAGGGGGAATCCATCCGAGCTTATGTCATCCGATTTAGTGCTGTAGCATTGGAGGTCCGGGATCTGGACCAGTCGGTCGCCATGGCCGCTCTCAAGGGTGGCCTTCAGAAGAATGACTTGATGTTCTTCCTAGAGAAGAAATATCCTAGGGACTTCACCAATTTGCTGGCTTAGGCCGAAAGTTATGCTCGGGCTGAAGAGGCCATCAGGGCCGAGAATGATGAAGGAAAGTCGAGTGAAGCTCGATCGCATTTTTGGACTCCTTCTGGGTGCAGACGAGCCCAAACTCTCCCTCAGGCCCGGGAGAATGGAAGCTTCGATGGAAGGGTATGAAGAAGTCCTCCCTCCAGGAGCTAGAACCACCAATGAGAGAGGAACATCAAGGTGATCAGCCACCTTCCAACGTCAAACCCAAGAGAAGCTTGCTCCAAATTGAGAAGGCCAACATGAGATAGAGGACTTATCGCCCAAGGAAACTTGGAGGAACAACGCCCCCACAACCCCGAAGCATAGAAAATTTGAGGATGTGCTGCCAATAACTTTCCTTCGATAAAATTCTTCCATTTCAATAATATTATTTTTGGATGCAAAAACTATGTGATGATAGAAAAGAAGTAGTCAATAGTTGCCGTGTTAGGAATAGGAGGAGAATCTCGTCCTAACATGAGCCGACCAAAGTCCTTCAACCTCAGCTGTAGGAGATAAGATCTCCCTCGAGCGCCCACAACAACCTCGGCCGTAGGAGATAAGATCTCCCCTGAGGGTTCGGACCGACCTCGACTGCAAGAGATAAGATCTGTTTCGAGCGTTCGCAACAACCTCGGCTGCAGGAGATAAGATCTCCCCCGAGAGTTCGGGCCAATTTTGGTTACAGGAGATAAGATCTTCTACGAGCACCTATATTAACCTCGGCTATAGGAGATAAGATCTCCCCCGAGGCAACCTCGATTGTAGAAGATAAGATCTCCCCTGAGGGTCCAGGCCAATCTCAGCTGTAGGAGATAAGATCTCCTCGAGCACCCACATTAACCTCGATCGCAGGAGATAAGATCTCCTCCGAGGGTCTGGGCTGACCTCGGCTGTAGGAGATAAGATCTCTCCCGAGTGCCCACAACAACCTCCACTGTAGGAGATAAGATCTCCCCTAAGGGTCCGGGCTAACCTCGACTGTAAGAGATAAGATCTCCTCCGAGCGTCCCCATTAACCTCGGTCGCAGGAGATAAGATCTCTCCCGAGGGTCCGGGCCAATCTCGACTGTAGGAGGTAAGATCTCCTCGAGTACCCGCAATAACCTCGACTGTAGGAGATAAGATCTCTCCCAAGTGATTGGACAAACCTCGACTGCAGGAGATAAGATCTCCACCGAGCGATCGGGCGAACCTCGACTGCAGAAGATAGGATCTCCCCCGAGCACCCATATTAACCTCGGCTGTAGGAGATAAGATCTCCCCTAAGGCAACCTCGCTGTAGGAGATAAGATCTCCCCTAAGGCAACCTCGACTGTAGGAGATAAGATCTCCCCCAGCGACCAGGCCAACCTCAGTTGTAGGAGATAAGATCTCCTTCGGGCGTCCGTATCAACCTCGACTGCAGAAGATGAGATCTCATCCGAGTCAACCTTGACTGCAGGCGATAAGATCTCCCCGAGCATCCGTATTAATCTCGACTGTAGGAGATAAGATCTCCCCTGAGGCAACCTCGACTGCAGGAGATAAGATCTCTTCCGAGCAACCGGACTAACCTCAGCTACAGAAAGATAAGATCTTCTCTGAGCCAACCTTGGCTGTAGGAGAGATAAGATCTCCCTCAGGCACCCGTATCAACCTCGACTGCAGGAGATGACATCTTCCTCGAGCCAACCTCGGCTGTAGGAGATAAGATCTCCTCCGAGCGCCCATAATTAATCTCGACTGTAGGAGATAAGATCTCCCCTAAGCAACCTCAGCTGTAGAAGATAAGATCTCCCCTGAGGGTCTGGGCCCAACCTCGACTGTAAGAGATAAGATCTCCCCCGAGCGCCCGCATCAATCTTGACCGTAGGAGATAAGATCTTTCCTGAGGGTCTGAGCCGACCTCAACTACAGGAGATAAGATCTCCCCCGAGCGTCCGCAACAACCTCCACTGCAGGAGATAAGATCTCCCCTGAGGGTCTGGGCCAATCTTGGCTGCAGAAAATAAGATCTCTCTCGAGCACCCACATCAATCTCGACCACAGGAGATAAGATCTCCCCTGAGGGTCCGCGCCTACCTCGACTGCAGGAGATAAGATCTCCCCCGAGCGTCTACAACAATCTCTACTGCAGAAGATAAGATCTCTCCTAAGGGCTCGGGCCAATCTCGACTATAGGAGATAAGATCTCCCTCGAGCAACCGGACCAACCTTGACTGTAGGAGATAAGATCTCCCCTGAGGCAACCTCGGCTGTAGGAGATAAGATCTCCCCCAAGCGACCGAGCCAACCTCTACTACAGGAGATAAGATCTTCCCCGGGCACCCATATCAACCTCGATTGTAGGGAATAAGATCTCCCTCGAGCGACCAAAGCCAACCTCCCCCGGGCACCCATATCAACCTCGACTGTAGGGGATAAGATCTCCCTCGAGCGATCGGATCAACCTCAGCTGCAGGAGATAAGATCTTCCCTGGGCACCCGTATCAACCTCGACTGCAAGAGATGAGATCTTCTCCGAACCAACCTCGACTAGAGATAAGATCTCTTCGAGCGACTGAGACAACCTCGACCAGAGATAAGATCTCTCTCGAGCACCCGTGATAACCTTGGCTAGAGATAAGATCTCTCCTAAGCGATCGATACAACCTTAGCTGGAGATAAGATCTCTCTCGAGCACCCATGACAACCTCGACTAGAGATAAGATCTCTTCTGAGCGATCGAGACAACCTCGACTAGAGATAAGTGTTAGATATATGTGCCCTAGAAGTCAGAATTGGCTGACACTTGTAATACACTTCTAGGGGCAAAATTATAATTTTGACTAAAATCAATAAATGGGTTATTTTCTATCACATATGTGTATTTAGTGTCTGTGATACATCCTTTGAGTTAATGATAATGATAATTCATATTTTCAAGAGTTGAAAATTTAAGACATGAATAATCATTATTAACTCATAAATTGCTCCTGACCATGGGATCATCACGAGGATGGTGATTGATCCGGAAGGTTGGTGTACAATCGCTTCTCTTTAGTAGATGAGTCTTGAGTCTACGGTGTGGAGACACCGGAGCGAGAGTACAGGTACTCGTTAGAGAACGAGGGCACTGAGCGTGACCACCTCGAGTAGTCATTAGGAGAGTCTACCTTCTCGTCAATGACTGACTCGATGCTGCAGTAGTGTGTCTGGTTCTTTGACCTGAGATGCATCGGCAGTTCACCTTGAGGGTGTTATAGTTTGACTACACCATTACTCGGTCTCCTAGCCATATGGAACCCTGAGGTGTATGTTGGCTATGACATGTTCATTGTAGGAACTGGATTGCATCAAGATGGAATCTATCTACCTCGGTGGTAGAGGAGTAGCCCTATGATGATCATGAGAATCAAGTCCAGAAATCCATGGCCATGGTAGAGTGAAATAATAGAAAGAGTTTCTATTTAGATTTTCACATTGGACTCGAATCGAATGATTACATCATATGACAGAGACTAGGGTTTGACGAGTTCACCTTAACCCTAATCTGATCGGGGCTCAAGATAGAAGAACTTGAATCACACAGGTAGCTGCACCAAGAGGTTCACATTCAGCTCTGATGGGTTGCCACCATATACTGCTAGGTGTCACTGGTGGATTTTGGGAGCAATTAGAATGATTTAGATGATCGATCATTCTAGCTGTTCGAATCAGAAGAGTTCTGATCCATCGAAAGGAGTTTCGATGATGTCGATGATAGAGATCATGACATATCCCATTACCATACAGAACTGAACCTAACTGGGTCACACAAACAAGGGTTTGAATCTGGTGATCATCAATTGAACTGATCTAGTTCAATTGATCTGAATGAGATTCAATTAGGTTCAAGGAAATCGTGCTAGCACTCGATTGAACCTAACGTTCTTCTTTTGCTATCATAAATAAGTTGTCCTGTCTGAGCCAAAGGAGTTTGTGCTCAAACAGAGGCCTTCATATGGTCTGACAGGAGGTTGTCCAAGTCAGAAAAGGTTGTCTTATTTGTAAGACACTACCTGCCATTTTTGGTCACCTGCCATTTCTTGTTCTTTGACTTTGGTCAAAAGTCTACCTTTGACTGGTCAAATATTGACCATTGACACTTTGACTTTTGACCACATGTCATGCACCTATTGGAGAGCTGGTGGGGGCCTGTCCCCCTGCCAGAACCTGGCAAGGAGAAGGGCGCACGCCACCCTAGGCGTGTGCCCAAGTTGGAGGCGCCTAGGAGTCCTTGTTGGACAAGGACTCCATCTCCTTTTTGGATTCCAATTAGAGTTCTTCTAAGAACCAACTTTGACTGGTCTTAGGCACCCTCTAAGGAGGAATCTAGGGGTCTCTATTCCCACCAATCAGATTTAGATCTGATTTCACAAAGGGTTGTGATTGGTTGGGAGGAAGAGGAGTTGGATCACGCTTAGTCTATAAATAAGACCCTGCGCCCAACTCAGATTCTAAGAGATACAATTCAATTGAGAAACCCCACGCCCCAAGGCTACCTCTCCCCTCCTTCTCCATGCCATAGTCTCTTCTCCCCTTGCTCTCCACGTCCAAAAGGAGTTTTGGACCTTGGTTGGTGCGATTCAGATCAAAGAAAGGCGATCAAAAGCAAGAAGGCTGCGCTGCTGCAAAGGACGACTGCTCATCTTCAAAAGAGTTTTGAAGATCCTCCAGATCAGATCCAGATCTGATTTTTGGAGGTGTGATAGAGAAGAAGAGGATCTCCAGATCCAACCCGAGTGGATACCGGTAGAGGCCAGGCGCTTGCGTGGCTAAGATCCAGAACCTTCCGCTGCAAACAGGATCATCAACAGGATAATAGGATTACCCAGATCAGGTAAATTAAATTTGATTTAATTTATCTTTTAATTTTATTTTATTAAAATAATAAGAATCAGATCTGAAATATATCAAGATCTGATTGGGATCAAGAGAAAAATTTTGAAATATATCTCTTGATCTGATCAGATCTGAACGAACCTGGACCGGGAAATCAGGATTTTTCTTTAATAAGATCTCTCCCGAGTGACCGTATCAACCTCGGTCATAGATCAGATCTCTCCTGAGTGCCCATATCAACCTCGACTGTAGGAGAAAAGATCTCTTCCGAGCATCCATATCAATCTCGGCTAGAGATCAAATCTCTTTTGAGCACCCGTATTAACCTCAGCTACAGAAGATATGATCTCTCCTAAGCAACCGAGTCAACCTCGACTGTAGGAGATAAGATCTCCCCCGAGCTTCAACCTTAGTTGTAGGGGATAAGATCTCCCTCAAGTCAACCTCGGCCATAGGAGAGGAGATCTCCTCCAAGTCAGCCTTGGCTGTTGGAGATAATATCGCTCCCGAGGAGCTCAACCTCCGACCTTGACTGCAGTAGATGAGATCTACTTCAATCTCGATTGGAGATTAAATCTACCCCAGGCTTCAACTTCAACATCAACTTTGGCTGGAGATGAGATCTCTCCCGAGCTTCAACCTGAACCAGCACTGAGCCTGGAAGAGGACTTCGACAGTTGCCCTTTTCGCACTTCCTTCCTTCGAGTTTCAAACTCGGGAGTGGGGGGGACTATTGTTAGGGATAAACCCTAGTCCTACTGAATTCCAGTTCGATGCTCAGTCTAATGCAACCGGTAGCCACGGAAGAGCTTCAGCGGATGAGTCTTAGCCGAACTCCTTCAGTCGGCCAAACTCCTCAGCGACCAAGCTCTTACCGAACTCCTTCAGTTGGTCGAACTTCTCAGCATTCGAGCTTCAATCGGACTTCCACGAGAGCCAAACTCTCCCCGCACCCCTCCAGCTGAAAGCCTATGGGAGCCAAACTCCTTCTAAGCTTCCCTTTCGATCGAACTCCTTCAAGAGCCAAACTTCTCCAGGACTTCTCCCTTAGTCAAATTCCTTTAGCAGATTACTCCTGGATAATCCCACCAGACGTATCTCCTTCAGGAGTTTGAACTCCTCTAGAATCGATATATGCCGAAGTCCACCAACCAATGCCTACTTTCTTAGAGCTATGGCCATTAAATCTCAAGGAACGATGGCGATCAGTCTGCTGCAGGTGACAGCGATCTGCTACCAGGCGGTGATGGTTGTCACCATCAATCTATTGCATGCGGTGTTGCAGATGGTGCCTCCCTCCGTGACTGACTTCGTCAAACCTCAAGCAGCCCATTATTAGGCAGCAGCTATTGTCACCATCAACCCACTACAAGCTCCGCCTATAAAAAAAGATCCTCCAGATATGCTTACTCTAAGCTCTAAGCTCTCCTCTCCTTCTCTAAACTTTGCTGAACTTATTCCAAAGCACTCCATTTCTATTGGCCAGAAGAGTTGACTTGATCGTCGGAGGATCCTGCTAGAGCCACCACCACCAACTCTGGACAGGACTTTATTTTGTAGGTCCCTGATGGCAACCTCATCCACCTCCACTCTAGCTCGATCCGACGATGACCAGATTCTATGACAACACTAAACAAATTGGTTAAGTCTTAATTATAATATCTGACTAGAAACATTGACTCTCTATAGGAAAATGTCTGCATCCAACCCATTAGCATGAATCCTAGGCACCCATAGGCTGACTGGACCAAATTATAAGGACTGACTCCAAAACTTCAAAATTATTTTGGGTTTCGAGAAGTTAACTCATGTACTGAACCAGGACCCTTCCATCTTACCAGCTCGTCCATCCACTAGCAGAGAGCATCTCTGAATAAGTGGACGGACGAAGATAACAAGGCCAGATACTACATGTTGGGCTTGATGTATGATGAACTTCAGTGCCAACATGAAGATATCAGGACTGCTCGTCAAATGTTGGCTCACCTACAGGAGATGTTTGGTAAACAGAGTCGTGCAGCCAAGTATCAAGTCACTAAATGACTTTTCAAGGCTAAGATGCGTGATGGGCAGTCAGTCCAAGATCATTGTTTGATGATGATCAAGGACTTGGAAGAGCTTGAGAAGCTTGGAGTGAGGTTGGACTTGGATCTGCTGAATGATATAATTCTGCAATCCTTGATTGATGCGTATGAGCAGTTCATCATGAACTACCATATGCATAAACTTCAAAATTTCTTGGCCGAACTTATGAACATGCTGGTTACCGCTGAGCTTTCCACGAAAGGTTCTAAAGGCTCAGTGCTTGCTATGGAACAGACTTCTTCCAAGAGAAAGTCTTTTAGAAAAAAGAAGAAGCCTGCGAAAAAGTAGAAGGTGGAAGGAGGAAAGAAGAAAAAGGTAGAGCTGAAGAAGAAGACCGCTGACAAAAAAAAGTATTTTCATTGCAACAATGACGGCCATTGCAAATGGAACTGCCCTACTTACCTAGCCACCCTAAAGAAGAAGGAGGTAGGTCCTTCTGGAGGTATGCTCGTTATTGAGTCTAATCTTACAGTTTCTTTTGCATCCAGTTGGGTGCTTGACTCTGGTTCTAGTGCTCACTTGTGCACTTCTATGCAGGATCTTGAGGATAGCAGGAGGCTAAGGGATGGTGAGATGATCCTGCACGTTGAAAATGGAGCAAGAGTTGCTATCATGGCCGTGGGAATATACCCTCTTCGACTACCATCTGATTTAGACTTAGTGTTAAAAGACTGTTATTATGTGCCTGCAGCAAGCAGGAATTTGATTTCTATTTCTTGCCTTGCATTAAAAGGCTATGTAATTAGTTTTCTTAAGGATCATTGTAATATTCTTTATGAAGGAAATAAAATTGTAAGTGATTTCCTGATTAACCATCTTTACCAGTTACATGTTAATGTATCTATTTTTAATTTCAAGCAAAATATGAATGCCATAAAATCAAAATGACCTAGGGATAGTCTAAATGATAGATATCTATAGCACCTAAGACTAGGTCATATAGCAGAAGATAGGGTTAACAAATTGAAGAAATTGGACTATTGAGTCCGTTGACTTTCGAGTCATATCCAATTTGTGAATTGTGTCTTCATGGCAAAATGACTAAGCTCTCTTTTGTAGGACATAGGGAAAGGTCCATGGATCTTCTTGCCCTAGTGCATACTGATGTAAGCAGCCCATTTGATGTACCGGCTAGAGGCAACCTAGTCTACTTCATAACCTTTACTTATGATTTATCTAGATATGGATATGTGTATCTTATGAGACACAAGTCTGAAGCCTTTGAAAAGATCAAAGAATTCAGACATAAAGTAGAAAAGCAAATTGGAAAACTCATCAATATTCTTCAATCAGATCGAGGAGGTGAATACCTTAGTCAAAAATTCCTGGACTATCTCAAGAAAAATGGCATAGTCTCTCAATGGACTCCACCTGGAACACCTCAACTCAATAGAGTTTTAGAATGGAGGAATCGGACCCTATTAGATATGGTCCGATCCATGATGAGATTCATAGACCTTCCTGATTCCTTTGAGGATACTGTTTGTTAACTGTAATATACTTACGAAATAGGGTTTCTTCTAAAACCATTTCTACCACATCGTATAAGATATAGCATGGTGAAAAACCAAGTCTGAGTCATCTCAGAATTTGGGATTGTCTGGCTTATGTCAAAAGACAACAAGCGTACAAATTAGACTATAATTTATAATTTTGACTATAATCAATAAAATGGGTTATTTTCTACCACATATGTGTATTTAGTGTCTATGATACATCCTTTGAGTTAATGGTAATAATAATTCATATTTTCAAGAGTTGAAAATTTAAGACATGAATAATCACTATTAACTCATAAAATGCTTCCGACCATAGGATTATCATGAGGATGGTGATTGATCCGAAAGGTTGGTGTACAATCGCTTCTATTTAGTAGATGAGTCTTGAGTCTATGGTGTGGAGACACTGGAGTGAGAGTATAGGTACTCGTTAGAGAACGAGAGCACTGAGTGTGACCACCTCGAGTAGTCATTAGGAAGTCTACCTTCTCGTCAATGACTGACTCGATGCTGCAGTGGTGTGTTTGATTCTTTGACCTGAGGTGCATCGACAGTTCATCTTGAGGGTGTGATAGTTTGACTACTGTTAGATATATGTGCCCTAGAAGCCAGAATTGGCTGACACTTGTAATACACTTCTAGGGGCAAAATTGTAATTTTGACTAAAAGCAATAAATGGGTTATTTTCTATCACATATGTGTATTTAGTGTCTGTGATACATCTTTTGAGTTAATGATAATGATAATTCATATTTTTAAGAGTTGAAAATTTAAGACATGAATAATCATTATTAACTCATAAATTGCTCCCGACCATAGGATCATCACGAGGATGGTGATTGATCCGGAAGGTTGGTGTACAATCGCTTCTCTTTAGTAGATGAGTCTTGAGTCTATGGTGTGGAGACACCGGAAGCGAGAGTACAGGTACTCGTTAGAGAACGAGGGCACTGAGCGTGACCACCTCGAGTAGTCATTAGGGAGTCTACCTTCTCGTCAATGACTGACTCGATGCTGCAGTAGTGTGTCTGGTTCTTTGACCTGAGGTGCATCGGACAGTTCACCTTGAGGGTGTTATAGTTTGACTACACCATTACTCGGTCTCCTAGCCATATGGAACCCTGAGGTGTATGTTGGCTATAGACATGTTCATTGTAGGAACTGGATGGCATCAAGATGGAATCTATCTACCTCGGTGGTAGAGGAGCAGCCCTATGATGATCATGAGAATCAAGTCCAGAAGCCCATGGCCATGGTAGAGTGAAATAATAGAAAGAGTTTCTATTTAGATTTTCACATTGGACTCGAATCGAATGATTACATCATATGACAGAGACTAGGGTTTGACGAGTTTACCTTAACCCTAATCTGATCGGGGCTCAAGATAGAAGAACTTGAATCACACAGGTAGCTGCACCAAGAGGTTCGCATTCAGCTCTGATGGGTTGCCACCATATACTGCTAGGTGTCACTGGTGGATTTTGGGAGCAATTAGAATGATTTAGATGATCGATCATTCTAGCTGTTCGAATCAGAAGAGTTCTGATCCATCGAAAGGAGTTTCGATGATGTCGATGATAGAGATCATGACATATCCCATTACCATACAGAACTGAACCTAACTGGGTCACACAAACAAGGGTTTGAATCTGGTGATCATCAATTGAACTGATCTAGTTCAATTGATCTGAATGAGATTCAATTAGGTTCAAGGAAATCGTGCTAGCACTCGATTGAACCTAACGTTCTTCTTTTGCTATCATAAATAAGTTGTCCTGTCTGAGCCAAAGGAGTTTGTGCTCAATCAGAGGCCTTCATATGGTCTGACTGGAGGTTGTCCAAGTCAGAAAAGGTTGTCTTATTTTGTAAGACATTACCTGCCATTTTTGGTCACCTGGCCATTTCTTGTTCTTTGACTTTGGTCAAAAGTCTACCTTTGACTGGTCAAACGTTGACCATTGACACTTTGACTTTTGACCACATGTCATGCACCTATTGGAGAGCTGGTGGGGGCCTGTCCCCCTGCCAGAACCTGGCAAGGAGAAGGGCGCACGCCACCCTAGGCGTGTGCCCAAGTTGGAGGCGCCTAGGAGTCCTTGTTGGACAAGGACTCCATCTCCTTTTTGGATTCCAATTAGAGTTCTTCTAAGAACCAACTTTGACTGGTCTTAGGCACCCTCTAAGGAGGAATCCAGGGGACTCTATTCCCACCAATCAGATTTAGATCTGATTTCACAAAGGGTTGTGATTGGTTGGGAAGAAGAGGAGTTGGATCACAGCTAGTCTATAAATAAGACCCTGTACCCAACTCAGATTAAGAAGATATGATGAGATCATAGTTTCCCCATGCCCCAAGGCTGCCTCTCCCCTCCCTCTCCATGCCAAACCACCTTCTCCCCTTGCTCTCCACGTCCAAAAGGAGTTTTGGACCTTGGTTGGTGCGATTCAGATCAAAGAAAGGCGATCAAAAGTAAGAAGGCTGCGCTGCTGCAAAGGACGACTGCTCATCTTCAAAAAGAGTTTTGAAGATCCTCCAGATCAGATCCAGATCTAATTTTTGGAGGTGTGATAGAGAAGAAGAGGATCTCCAGATCCAACCTGAGTGGATACCGGTAGAGGCCAGGCGCTTGCGTGGCTAAGATCCAGAACCTTCCGCTGCAAACAGGATCATCAACAGGGTAATAGGATTACCCAGATCAGGTAAATTAAATTTGATTTAATTTATCTTTTAATTTTATTTTATTAAAATAATAAGAATCAGATCTAAAACATATCAAGATCTGATTGGGATCAAGAGAAAAAATTTCGAAATATATCTCTTAATCTGATCAGATCTGAATGAACCTGGATCGGGAAATCAGGATTTCCCTTCAACTACACCATAACTCGGTCTCCTAGCCATTTGGAATCCTGAGATGTATGTTGGCTATAGCATGTTCATTGTAGGAACTGGATTGCATCAAGATGGAATCTATCTACCTCGGTGGTAGAGGAGTAGCCCTATAATGATCATGAGAATCAAGTCCAGAAGACCATGGCCATGGTAGAGTGAAATAATAGAAAAAGTTTCTATTTAGATTTTCACATCGGACTTGAATCAAAGGATTACATCATATGACAGAAACTAGGATTTGACGAGTTCACCTTAACCCTAATCTGATCGGAGCTCAAGATAAAAGAACTTAATCACACGGATAGCTGCACCAAGAGATTCGCATTCAGCTCTAATGGGTTGCCACCATATACTGCTAGGTATCACTGATGGATTTTGGAAGCAATTAGAATAATTTAGATGATCGATCATTCTAGCTGTTCGAATCAGAAGAGTTCTGATCCATCAAAGGAGTTTCGATGATGTCGATTATAGAGATCAGGACATATCCCATTACCATACAGAACTAAACCTAACTGGATCACACAAACAAGGGTTTAAGTTTGGTGATCATCAATTGAACTGATCCAGTTCAATTAATCTGAATAAGATTCAATTAGGTTCAAGGAAATCATGCTAGCACTCGATTGAACCTAACGTTCTTCTTTTACTATCATAATTAGTTGTCCTGACTGAGTTAAAGGAGTTTGTGCTTGATTAGAGGCCTTCACTTGGTCTGACTGGAGCCTGTCCAGGTTAGAAAAGGGTTGTCTTATTTTTGTAAGATAATACCTTCCATTTTTGATCACCTACCATTTCTCGTCCTTTGACTTTGGTCAAAAGTTGACCTTTGACTTGTCAAATATTGACCATTGATACTTTGACTTCTTTCCACATGTCATACACCTATTCGAGAGCTAGTGGGGGCTTGTCCCCCTGCCAGAACCTAGCAAGGAGGAGGGCGCATGCTAAGGGTGGCGTGCGCCCAAGCTGGAGGCGCCCAGGAGTCCCTATTAGATAGGAACTCCATCTCCTTTTTGGATTTCGATTTGACTCCTCTTAGGAACCAACATTGACTGATCTTAGGCACCATCTAAGGATCAATCCAAGGAACTCTATTCCCACTAATCAGATTTAGATCTGATTTCACAAAGAGTTGTGATTGGTTGAGAAGAAGAAGAGTTGGATCACGCATAGTCTATAAACAAGACCCTATGCCCAACTCAAGGAGTATCTAAAAATTTCCATGCCCCAAGGTTGCCTCTCTCCTCCTCCATGCCAAGTCCATTTTCTCCCTCTCCTCTCGATTCCCAAAGTAGTTTGAAATCCAAGTTGGTGCAATCTAGGCGAGAGACAGGCGACAGAATGCTAGAAGGCTGCGCTACTGCAAAGGACAACTGCTGATCTTCGAAAGTTATTTTGAAGATCCTCTAAATTAGATTCAGATCTAATTTTTGGGGATGTGATAGAGAAGAAAAAGATCTCCAAATCCAGCTTGAGTGGATATCGGTAGAGGCTAGGCACTTGCGTGGCTAGATCCAGAACCTTCCGCTGCTTATAGGATCATCAACGGGTAATAGAATTACCCTACATCAAGGTAAATTAAATTTGATTTAATTTATCTATATTTATTTTTATTATTAGAATAATAATAATTAAATTTGAAACATCTTAGATTTGATTTAGATCAAAGAGAAAAATTTTTAAAATATATCTCTTAATCCGATCAGATCTGAACGAACCTGGTCCGGGAAATCAGGATTTTCCCTTCAACTGGTATCAGAGCCAAGGTTCTAAAGTGTTTAGATCTAATTTTAAATTTATTTTAATTAAAAAATAAATGTGATTTCTAGATGTCACATGAGATGTGATTAGATCTAAAATCAGAAAAAATTAAAATTAAATGATTTGGATCTAAGATTAGAAAATATGCATGACTAGTTCTAAAATAGAATAGTTCTATAGAATAGTCTTGCATGTTTATAATTTAATTTGATTAAATCATATTTTAGATCTATTTATTTACTATTTTTTGATATTATAATTATTATAATAACATCTAAAAAATAGCAAATAAAAATTATTTAATTTTAAACATCATATGAGATATGATTGATGCATGTCTAGACTAGTTGTAGAATAGTTCTACATAGTTGTCTAGATTAGAGTTTATTTTGATTAAGATCAATTTAAATCTAATTTTTTAGATTATTATGAGATAATTTAGATCTAAAAATATGCATGATTTGATACATGAGATGTATGCAAAATATGCCATGATTAGATCTAATTTGTATATGAGATATATGATATAGATCTAAAACTGTTTTGTAGTATTACATGTTCCTGATTAAGGCGTTCCTCTTGGCCGTCCGGTCATAAGAATGAAGAAGGGTTTAAAGGCCCTCTCCTTCCATTCCGATGGGGTGTTCTTATGATGTGTAGGGGTGCTGCGCGTTCGTCCTTAATCAGAAACCCAAAACTTACTTTCTGCAAAACCCTAGATCCTGAAACCTAGGATTTATTGTGCATATTTTATTTATGAACCCTACTTAATTAAAAATTAAGATTATGAAATATTAATTAGGTCTAAAATTTAAGAATTTTAGATCTAAGACATATTCATAATACTGGGTTCGGGCTTGGGTAGCTCAATTAGGTCTAAGCGGTTGATCAAACCGAATCAAGAGTTGGTTAGATGGGATCAACAATGCTTAAATTGACCAGCCTAATAGGATTAAGTCTGGGTCAAGATCGAGTCACGATCAAGCAAGACCTAATTAGGCTCAGAGGTTAGAGTCTGGATTGTAGGCTAACCCAATTGGTTCTGGCTCAACAATTTGGTGTCTAAGGTAAGTTTGGCACATACGACCGACTGGTTTTTAATTGGAAGCTACTCGACCTGAATGCATTCTTGTACGAGTTAATGGCATATTCCTTCCACCGGTCTCACTTACCTGGCCATATCTGTTGACACAGTTCTGATTTGAGGTGGTCAATAATCCGAGCTAACCCATGCCACTAGGTTAGTCATAATTGTTATGACTATGACAAGTCTAGTTTAATGAGACCTGAATCAATTCTCTCCCTAAGAAAAGATTAAGTCTGAGGTCTTCCACCATTGTAGATGTGCGGGCCCTTCCGGGGTTGATTGTTCTCGGCTGGATATAGTGGCTCAGTTGCACCGAGAAGATGCAACCATGTCTATTAGGCATTGGATGCTATGGGCTGGAGGATGAGTTGGGCTCAATATTCTGGATACGGTGAGAGACTCAATTAGGAATCCAGTCTGTGCAAATGGTGGGTCTGACTTAACTAAGGAGTGGATCAATATTTTGGATACGGTGAGATTCATGAATTAGAGACCAAGTTTGGGTGCACCATGATTAGAGAATCATTGAACAAGAGTTGTTCACTCATTGGCTAACCCATCACCAATAACTGTTAGGTGAGGTGATGAGTCAGTTGGTGAGACCGCACCACCCACTAGAAATCATTAATCATGGAGATTTTTGCATCTCTACAGAGGGAGTGTAGGGATCCTGAGAAAATAGTGGGAGCTAATTTATTTAAAAATAAAATTTTTAAATAAATTGGTCAAGTCATAATTACAGTATCTAACTAGAATCTTTGACTCTCTATAGAAAAATGTCTGCGTCCAACCCATTAGCACGTATCCTGGACACACATAGACTGACCAGACCCAATTATAAAGATTGGCTCAGGAACTACAAAAAAATTGTTTTGGGTTTCCGAGAAGTTAACCCATGTATATTAGACCAGGACCCTCCCACCTTACCAGCCCGTCCATCCAGCTGAACAGAGAGCGTCTCTAAGAAAAATGGATAGACGAAGATAATAAGGTCAGATATTACATGTTGGGCTCGATGTCTGATGAGCTCCAGCGCCAACATGAAGATATCGGGACTGCTCGCCAAATGTTGGCTCACCTGCAAGAGATGTTTGGTGAACAGAGTCGCGCAGCCAAATATCAAGTCACGAAATGACTTTTTAAGGCTAAGATGCGTGATGGGCAGTCAGTCCAAGATCACTGTCTGATGATGATCAAGGACTTGGAAGAGCTTGAGAAGCTCGGTGTGAAGTTAGACTTGGATCTGCAGAACGATATTATTCTGCAATCCTTGACTGATGCATATGGGCAATTCATCATGAATTACCACATGCATAAACTTCAAAATTTCTTGGCCGAATTAATGAACATGCTGGTCACCACTGAGCTTTCTATGAAAGGTTCTAAAGGCTCAGTTCTTGCTATGGAATGGACTTCTTCCAAAAGAAAGTCTTCTGAAAAGAAAAAGAAGTCTGCAAAAAAGCAAAAGGTGGAAGGAGCAAAGAAGAAGAAGGCAGAGCCGAAGATGAAAGCCGCTGCCAAAGGAAAGTGTTTCCATTGCAACAGCGACGACCACTGGAAGCGGAACTGCCCTACTTACCTGGCCACCCTGAAGAACAAGAAGGAAGGTCCTTCTGGAGGTATGTTCGTTATTGAGTCTAACCTTATGATTTTTTCTGCATCCAGTTGGGTGCTTAACTCTGGTTCTAGTACTTATTAAAGAAAAATCCTAATTTTTCGAAGCAGGTTTGTTCAGATCTGATCGGATCAAGAGATATATTTTAAAATTTTTTCTCTTTGATCCTAATCAGATCTGAAATATTTTAGATCTAATTCTTATTATTCTAATAATAAAAATAAAATCTAAATAAATTAAATCAAATTTAATTTACCTTGCTGTTGGGTAATCCTATTATCCGTTGATGATCCTGCAAGCAACGGAAGGTTCTGAATCTAGCCATGCAAGTGCCTGACCTCTACCGATATCTACTCAAGCTAGATCTGAAGATCCTCTTCTTCTCTGTCATGTCTTCAAAAATTAGATCTGGATCTAATCTGGAGGATCTTCAAAACATCTTTTGAAAATCAGCAGTTGTCCTTTGCAGCAGCGCAGCCTTCTGGCTTTCAGTCACCTTTCTCTCGTTTGGATTGCACCAACCAAGAACCCAAACTACTTTAGGACATGGAGAGGAGAGGGAGAAAATGTTTTGGCATGGAGAAGGAGGAAGGAGGTGTTAGATATATATGTCCTAGAAGCCAGAATTGGCTGACACTTGTAATACACTTCTAAGGGCAAAATTATAATTTTGACTAATATCAATAAAATGGATTATTTTCTATCACATATGTGTATTTAGTGTCTATGATACATCCTTTGAGTTAATGATAATGATAATTCATATTTTCAAGAGTTAAAAATTTAAGACATGAATAATCATTCAAGAGGTTCGCATTCAGCTCTGATGGATTGCCACCATATACTGCTAGGTGTCACTAGTAGATTTTGGGAGCAATTAGAATAATTTAGATGATCGATCATTCTAACTGTTTGAATCATAAGAGTTCTAATCCATCGAAAGGAGTTTCGATGATGTCGATGATAGGGATCATGACATATCCCATTACCATACAAAACTAAACCTAACTGGGTCACACAAATAAGGGTTTGAATTTGATGATCATCAATTGAACTGATCTAGTTTAATTGATCTGAATGAGATTCAATTAGGTTCAAAAAAATCGTGCTAGCACTCAATTGAACCTAACGTTCTTCTTTTACTATCATAAATAAGTTGTCCTGACTGAGCCAAAGAAGTTTGTGCTCAGTCAGAGGCCTTCATATGGTCTGACTGGAGGTTGTTCAAGTTAGAAAAGGTTGTCTTATTTCGTAAGACATTACCTATCATTTTTGGTCACCTGCCATTTCTCATTCTTTGACTTTGGTCAAAAGTCTACCT
The DNA here is from genome assembly GCA_006176705.1 of Cocos nucifera. NCBI lineage: Eukaryota > Viridiplantae > Streptophyta > Magnoliopsida > Arecales > Arecaceae > Cocos > Cocos nucifera. The sequence goes on along the minus strand of QRFJ01004727.1, from coordinate 760 downwards.
TTGACTGGTCAAATGTTGACCATTGAAACTTTGACTTCTATCCACGTGTCATGCACCTATTGGAGAGCTGGTGGGGGCTTGTCCCCCTGCCAGAACCTGGCAAGGAAGAGGGTGCACGCCACCCTTGGTGTGTGCCTAAGTTGGAGGTGCCCAAGAGTCCCTGTTGGACAGGGACTCCATCTCCTTTTTGGATTCCGATTAGAGTTCTCCTAAGAATCAAGTTTGACTGATCTTAGGTGCCATCTAAAGAGGAATCCAGGGAACTCTATTCTCATTAATCAGATTTAGATCTGATTTCATAAAGGGTTATGATTGGTTGGGAAGAAGAGGAGTTGGATCATAGATAGTCTATAAATAAGACCCTACGCCCAACTCAAATTAAGTTTTGAGGAATCATAATTCCCCACACCCCAAGACTGCCTCTCCCCTCTTCTCCAGGCCAAACCCACCTTCTCCCTCTCCTCTCCACATCCAAAAGGAGTTTTGGACCTTAGTTGGTGCAATCCAGACGAGAGAAAGGCGACTGAAAGCTAGAAGACTGCACTACTGCAAAGGACGACTGCTGATCTTCGAAAAGAGTTTTGAAGATCCTCCAGATCTGATCCAGATATAATTTTTGGAAATGTGATAGAGAAGAAGAGGATCTCTAGATCTAGCCTGAGTGGAAACCAATAGAGGCTAGGCACTTACATGGCTTGATCCAGAACCTTCCGCTGCTTACAGGATCATCAATGGGTAATAGGATTACCCACTTCAAGGT
>QRFJ01004726.1:59778-117250 GCA_006176705.1 Cocos nucifera | reverse complement strand
CCTTTATCTAGGAATTAAGGTCTATAGAGATAGACCGAATAGGATGCTAGGACTTTCACAGAAGATGTACATAGAGGAAGTACTATAGAGGTTTAGTATGAAAAACTCTAAGAGGGGTTTAGTATCCTTCAGGCATGGCATTCATCTTTCCAAGAAGATGTGCCCTAGCACACTTGAGAAAATAGAATGAATGAGCAAGATCCCTTATGCTTCAACAATAGGGAGCCTCATGTATGCCATGTTATGTACACGACCTGATATAGCACATGCCATGAGTGTCACGAGCAGATATCAGTCGAATCTAGGTGAAGAACACTGAACTTCTGTGAAATATGTCCTTAAGTACTTGAGAAGAACTAAGAATATATTATTGGTCTTTGGTAATGGAGAACTCCAAGTCTAGGGGTATACAGACTCAGACTTTATGCTCAATGTAGATGATCGAAAGTCAACATCTGGAAGTCTATTTTTGTGCAATGGTGGAGCTGTCAGTTGAAAAAGTTTCAAACAGACAATGATAGTAGATTCCACCTTGGAAGCAGAATATATCATTGTGTCAGAAGCTGCGAAGGAAGCATTCTGGTACAAGAAGTTTGCCACGAAAATTAGAGTGATGCCATCAGATGCCATTCCTCTGTACTGCGATAACAATGGCGCCATAGCCCTTGCTAAGGAGCCAAGGTCTCACTAGAAATCTAAGCACATTGAGCAGTGATACCACCTCATCCATGATTACCTCGAGAATGATTACATCAAGGTCAAGAGAGTCGACTCTACAGACAATGCGGTCGATCCGCTTACAAAGTCATTGGGCCAGCAGAAGATTTGAAGCCCATCTTGAGAAGATGGGACTTAGATTTGTAGCCAATTGGCTTTAGGTCAAGTGGGAGTTTGTTAGATATGTGTGCCCTAGAAGCCAGAATTAGTTGACATTTGTAATACACTTCTAAGGACAAAATTATAATTTTGACTATAAATAATAAAATGGGTTATTTTCTATCACATAAGTGTATTTAGTGTCTGTGATACATTCTTTGAGTTAATGGTAATGATAATTCTTATTTTCAAGAATTGAAAATTTAAGACAAGAATTTTCATTATTAACTCATAAAATGCTCCTGACTGTAGGATCATCATGAGGATGGCGATTGATCCAGAAGGTTAGTTTACAATCGCTTCTTTATAGTAGATGAGTCTTAAGTCTATGGTGTAAAGACATCAGAGTGAGAGTATAGGTACTCATTAGAGAACGAGGACACTGAGCGTGACCATCTTGAGTAGTCATAAGAAAGTCTACCTTCTCGTCGATGACTGACTCGATGCTACAGTGGTGTATCTGGTTCTTTGACCTAAGGTGCATTGACAGTTCACCTTGAGGGTGTTATAGTTTGATTACACCATGACTCGGTCTCCTAGCCATTCGGAACCCTGAGGTATATGTTGGCTATAGCATGTTCATTGTAGGAATTGGAAGCACCAAAATGGAATCTATCTACCTCGGTAGAAGAGGAGCAGTCCTATGATGATCATGAGAATCAAGTCCATAAGCCCATGGCCATGGAAGAGAGTGAAATAATAGAAAGAGTTTCTATTAAGGTTTTCACATTGAACTTAAATCGAATGATTAAATCATATGATAGAAATTAGGATTTGATGAGTTTACCTTAACCCTAATCTGATCGAGGCTCAAGATAGAAGAACTTAATCACACAAGTTGCTGCACCAAGAGATTCATTTTCAGTTTTGATGGGTTGCCACCATATGCTACTAGGTGTCACTGATGGATTTTGGGAGCAATTAGAATGATTTAGATGATCGATCATTCTAAGTTATTTGAATTAGAAGAATTCTGATCCATCGAAAGAAGTTTCGATGATGTCGATGATGGAGATCATGACATATCCCATTATCATGCAGAACTGAACCTAACTAGATCACACAAACAAGGATTTGGATCTGGATATCATCAATTAGACTTATCCAGTTCAATTGATTTGAATAAGATTCAATTAAGTTCAAGAAAAATGTGCTAGCACACGATTGAGCCTAACATTCTTCTTTCTCTATCATAAAAGTTATCTCAACTGAGCCAAATGAGTTTGTGCTCACTCAGGTACCTTTACCTGGTCTGACTGAAGCTTGTCCAAGTCAGAAAAGGGTTGTCTTAATTTATGAGATAAATTTGAGATAACACCTACCATTTTCCATCACCTGCTAATTCTTATACTTTGACTTGGTCAAACATTGACCTTTGACCCTTGGACATCTGCCCATGTGTCATGCACTTATTGGAGAGCAGATAGGGGCTTGTCCCCCCTCTAGAAATTGGAAAGTAGGGGATGCATGCCTAGGATGGCGTGCGCCAATGGATAGGGATGCTGGAGTCCCATACAGATGGGACTCTAGGTTGCTTCTTAGTTTCTACTTAGGTTGCCCTTGGGTATCTACTTTGACCAGTCTTAGGCGCCATCTAAGAATGAACCTGTGGGTCTCTCATCTGATTAGATCAGGTGATGTCGTTCCACCAATCAGATTTAGATCTGATTGCACGAAGCAAGGTGATTGGCCGGGATGATGCAGCACTGCATGGCACAACGGAGTCTATAAAAAGACCTTATCTGCGCCAACTTTTAAGAACTCTTCTTCCAAGCCACGCCCCAAGGCTGCCCCTCTTCCTTCTCCATGCCACCATCTAGCCCTCTCCCTCCTCTCTATGCCTAAGAAAGTTGGGCCTTCAGATTAGTGCGAGTCAGATAAAGAAAGGCTGATGAAAAAGGAAGAAGGCAGCACTACTACAGAGACGATGGGTGATTTTCAGAAAAAGTTTTGAACGTTCTCCAAATCAGATCTAATTTTTGGAAAAAAGAAAGAGAAGGAGAAGATCTCTAGATCCAACCTGAGTGGATACCGATAGAGCCAAGTGCTTGCATGGCTAGATCCAGAACCTCAGGGCTTCGGCAGGATCATCAACGGATAATCAGATTACCCAGAATCAAGGTAAAATTAATTTAAAATTAATTTAATTTAATTTTTTTATTTATTAGATCATAAAATTAGATCTAAAAAGTGTCAGATCTAATTAGGATCTAAGAGGTGATTTTTGAAATATGCCTCTTGATCCAATCAGATCTGAATGAACCTGATCCAGAAAATCAGGATTTTCCTTCATTTACTTGGTCCGACTAGAGCTTGTCCGATCAGAAAAGGGTTGTCTTAATTTATGAGATGAATTTAAGATAACACTTACCATTTTTCATCACTTGTTAAATCCTGTTTCGAACATTTGGTTAAATATTGACCTTTGATACTTAGACATTTGTCCATGTGTCATGCACCCATAGGAGAGTAGATAGAGATTTGATACTTAGACATTTGCCCATGTGTCATGCACCCATAGGAGAGTAGATAGAGATTTGTCCCCCTACTAAAATATGGAAAGGGAGGCATGCGCCCAAAGATAATGATGCTTGGAGTCCCATCCAGATGGAACTCCAGGTTACTTCGGGGACTCTACCTAGGTGGTGCCAAAGACTTGTCTTTGACCAATCTTGGTGCCATCTAAGGATGATTCAGAGGGGCTCTCATCTGATTGGATCAGATGATGTCATCTCATCAATCAAATTTAGATTTGATTGCATAAAAGGTCATGATTGGCCAAGATGATGTGGCACTGCATGGCGCAATAGGGTCTATAAAAACCCTATCTATGCCAAGATCAAAAAAAGCTTGATCCATTGCCCATGCCACAAGGCTGCCCCTCTCACTCCTCCATACCAGCTTTAGGTCTTCTCTCTCCTACCCACATCCAAGAATTTTTGGGCTTCAGTTTGGTGTGATCCAAGCAAGAGAAAGGCGACAGGAAAAGGAAGAAGGCGGCACTGCTGTAAGAGACAACTCACATCTTCAAAAGAAGTTTTGAAGATCTTTAAAATTAGATCTAGATTTATTTTCTAGAGAGGTGATAAAGAAAGAGAAGATCTCCAGATCCTACCCAAGTCGATACTGATAGAGGCCAGGCACTTGCATGGTTAGATCCAGAACCTCAGGTAGACATCAGGATCATCATAGAATAATTAGATTACCCTTAACAAGATATATTAAATTAGATTTAGTTTATTTTTTATTTTATTTTATTTTATTAGATTAATAATATTAGATCTAGAAAGTATCAGATCTGATCTAGATCCAAGAAATTTTTTTTTGAAATATCTCTCTTGATTAAATCAGATCTGAACAAATCTGATCCAGAAAACTAGATTTTTCCTTCAGGCTCTTTGGAAGAGAAGGACTGGTTCTACTAGAGGCAGGTCTATTCATCCTCGAGTTGAACTTCTTCCTGCACCGTCAACTTCTAAAATCGAAGGATTCGATCCCCGCAACATCGAGGATCCTTAGATCATGTGGGTCTTATGTGGATTGGACCCCCCCAGCTCCTAAGGGGAGTCATGAGACCTCTGTTAAATATTTATTCAGCGAGGTGATTTTGAGTTTGTCGGCCCCTAATGTCTTAAATCTTTTCTAGAGTAGGAGCCAGCTAATGGAGAAGAAACTACCAAGACCTCGAAAAATAGAACCCCACTTAATAAGGACACTGAGATTTTTGAAATTACGTCGGATGGTACTACTAAGGGCAAGAAGAGTGTTATCGAAGTTGCTAGAACCTCTGGAACCATGCCCATTGGAGTAAAGGTTCAAGCTTTTATCCTAGATGATTATAGTCTGGAGTGTGAAGCCTTTACCAATTTTTTTTACCTCGCTGACATGTCCAAACTATTGGTCAAGCCCATGAAGATAAGGAGACAAAAGGCTTTAGATTGTTTTATTCGGATAAGCCAGGACTATAATCATCCCATTCTATTTTTATCTCTTTATCTTGGGGCTTATTTGTCATGCATCTTGTGGAACATTTCGACAAATCACCCATTATTTAAATGGGTTCATGGAAAATACCGCTGATCCTTCATCCCAGGCAGCAGATTTTGAAGTGGAAGTAGCAATACTTAAAAAGACCAAGGACCAATTATCAAAGGCGATCAGGGAGGCTTTTGATAGAGCCAAAGCTACCGAGAAGAAGTTTCAAGATGCTGAGATGGCATTAATGAAATCTATAGAAGAGAATATTTGACTACTTTGTGTTAACAAGGTTTTGGAGGCCGAAACTAAGGAGCTCAAGGCTCGAGTTGTCAAAGCTGAGGCATCTGAAGCTGAGGCCCTACTTATGGTGAAAATAGTGGAGGAGAAGGCTTCGAGGGATGTCGATGATTTCTGAGCGTCGAAAGAATTCAGAAAAGAGAAAGCTTCATTTGCATTGGATGCTTACGATGAAGAAAAATGCATCATCTGTGAAGAAGTGGCTTCTAAGTATCTGGGATTAGATTTGAGCTTTTTGGATGAGATCCCAGGAGCTTCCACTTCCAACTCAGAAGATAATTCCTAAGGCTTTCTATGTTTTGGTGTGCTCAAAAATTATTGTACAAAGAAAAGTTCTTATAAAGTTTTCTTTTATTTCATGTTGTTTTCTTTTTTTGACCTTGTCTTTTTGTTCTACTCCGATCTGAGTTATTACTTTGGCTCGATAGGCAACATATTTTTTGATTTTTGTTCAAGAATCCACGAACCAATCTTTTCATTTTTCATGTGTGTATTTGATGAGATGCACCCATTTTTTCGTGCGACATTAAATACGCACGATTCTAGAAGCATCATAACCATGAGTCTCACACAAAATTTGAAATGCAGCTGAGGGGTGGCAGAAACATCCAACCCACAATCTACACATGGTGCGACTTGACACTTTGTAATTATGATGAATTTGCCTATTTATAGCAATCTTCCACTCGTCAATCTTCCCATCTATGGTATCGAAAAGTGCTTTATGAAATGCTTGCAAGGCCGATTAATCCTCCAGATGGGGGTGAAGCTTTTTTCCTTCATTGTGGTAACTGTCATCTAATCGAAGGAGTTGATGAGCACTGGTTGGCTTCAACTGGTTCAGGGATGCCAATGATGGATGCTTCATCATTAGGCTACCACTAATCTCGATCCTGAGATCTTTGTCATCTTGCTTCACCTATAGGGCATGGTCTCTTACTCGGTTCTGAGAGCTTTGTCATAGTTTTCTTGCCTTAAGAGAGCAGAATTTCATAGCTTTCTTAAAGGGACCTGAGATCATGCCATCCTCGCAAGGGAGTAGAAAGAAATTGAGCCACCATTAGGGGTACTGATGAAGATTGCATCTTATGTCTCGAAGGCTCTCTCAATCGTGGCATCACTCAAGACCATAGTTCTGAGGCTTTGAAGGATGCTTTGATGCAATCCTAAGAAGTTTCCCTAATTATGTATCATGCATTTGCATTTGATAGAGAGATTCTTTATTTTGAGGTTGTATGCTGCCTCAACCTTGACGGGATCTCTTTCATCAATTTTGACTTGCAGCTCTCTCGATGGTACTCAAGGTTGTGCCACCTTCACAGAGGGGAGTAGAGCTGACAGAAGATCTCCTGATTCTATGTTGAAAAGAATTGAATTCCAAGTGGACCTGATCCTCAACTTTAGTGGGACTTCTGTCACCTTCAGCTTGCCATTCCCCTCGATCAAGGTATCCCTTATGGGATCCCAAAGCCTCAGTACCTCAGAAGATCAAGTTCCAGATGAATATGGTATCAACTCCATTGAGCTTTTTGATAGTGTTTCTTTATTTTTGATGAAGAAAAGATGACAAACAAAGTCCCTATTTCATAGGTTTTATTGTAATTTTGATGTAGAATTTTCATTGTCTTTGTTAGATATATGTGCCCTAGAAGCCAGAATTGGCTGATACTTGTAATACACTTCTAGGGGCAAAATTATAATTTTGACTAATATCAATAAAATGGATTACTTTCTATCACATATGTATATTTAGTATCTATGATACATCCTTTGAGTTAATGATAATGATAATTCATATTTTCAAGAGTTGAAAATTTAAAATATGAATAATCATTATTAACTCATAAAATGCTCCCGACCATAGGATCATCACGAGGATAGTGATTGATCCGAAAGGTTGGTCTACAATCACTTCTCTTTAGTAGATGAGTCTTGAGTCTACATGTGGAAACATCGGAGTGAGAGTATAGGTACTCGTTAGAGAACGAGGGCACTGAGCGTGACCACCTCGAGTAGTCATTAGGGAGTCTACCTTCTCGTCAATGACTGACTCGATGCTACAGTAGTGTGTCTGGTTCTTTGACCTGAGATGTGCATCAATAGTTCACCTTGAGGGTGTTATAGTTTGACTACACCATTACTCGGTCTCCTAGCCATATGGAACCCTGAGGTGTATGTTGGCTATAGCATGTTCATTGTAGGAATTGGATAGCATCAAGATGGAATCTATCTACCTCGGTGGTAGAGGAGCAGCCCTATGATGATCATGAGAATCAAGTCCAGAAGTCCATGGCCATGGTAGAGTGAAATAATAGAAAGAGTTTCTATTTAGGTTTTCACATTGGACTTGAATCGAATGATTACATCATATGATAGAGACTAGGGTTTGATGAGTTCACCTTAACCCTAATCTGATCGGGGCTCAAGATAGAAGAACTTAATCACACAGGTAGCTGCACCAAGAGGTTCGCATTCAGCTCTGATGGGTTGCCACCATATACTGCTAGGTGTCACTGGTGGATTTTGGGAGCAATTAGAATGATTTAGATGATCGATCATTCTAGCTGTTCGAATCAGAAGAGTTCTGATCCATCGAAAGGAGTTTCGATGATGTCGATGATAGAGATCATGACATATCCTATTACCATACAGAACTGAACCTAACTGGATCATACAAATAAGGGTTTGAATCTGGTGATCATCAACTGAACTGATCCAATTCAATTGATCTGAATGAGATTCAATTAGGTTCAAGAAAATCGTGCTAGCACTCGATTGAACCTAACGTTCTTCTTTTACTATCATAAATAGTTGTCCTGACTGAGCCAAAGGAGTTTGAGCTAATTTAGAGGCCTTCACTTTGTCCTACTAGAGCTTATCCAAGTTAGAAAAGGTTGTCTTATTTTGTAAGACATTACCTACCATTTTTGGTCATCTGTCATTTCTTGTCTTTTGACTTTGGTCAAAAGTTGACCTTTAACTGGTCAAATGTTGACCATTGACACTTTGACTTTTGTCCATATGTCACACACCTATTGGAGGGTTGGTTGGGGCTTGTCCTCTACCAGAACCTGGCAAGGAGGAGGGTGCATGCCACCCTTGGCATGTGCCCAAGCTGGAGGCGCCTAGGAGTCCTTGTTGGATAGGGACTCCATCTCCTTTTTAGATTCCGATTAGAGTTCTCCTAAGAATCAACTTTGACTGATCTTAGGCACCCTCTAAGGAGGAATCCAGGGGACTCTATTCACACCAATCAGATTTAGATATGATTTTACAAAGGGTTGTGATTGGTTGGAAGAAGAGGAGTTGGATCACAGACAGTCTATAAATAAGACCCTACGTCCAACTCAAATTAAGATTGAAAATAACAATTCTCCATGCCCCAAGGCTGCTTGTCCTCTACTCCTCCATGCCAAAGCACCTTCTTCCTCTCCTCTCCACATCCAAATAGGTTTGGATTATTGGTTGGTGCAATCTAGATGAGAGAAAGATGACTGAAAGCTAGAAGGCTGCGCTGCTGCAAAGGACGACTGCTGATCTTTGAAAGATATTTTGAAGATCCTCTAGATCAGATCTAGATCTAATTTTTGGAGATGTGATAGAGAAGAAGAGGATCTCCAGATCTAGCCTGAGTGAATACTGGTAGAGGCCAGGCACTTGCATGGCTAGATCCAGAACCTTCCGCTGCTTACAAGATCATCAACGGGTAAAAGGATTACCCACTTCAAGGTAAATTAAATTTGATTTAATTTATCTAAATTTATTTTTTTTATTAAAATAATAAGAACTAGATCTGAAATATCTCATATTTGATATAGATCAAAGAGAAAAAAATTTGAAATATATCTCTTGATTTGATCAGATTTGAACGAACCTGGACCGAGAAATCAAGATTTCCCTTCAACTGGTATCAGAGCTAAGGTTCTAAAAGTATTTAGATATATTTTTAAATTTGTTTTAATTAGAAAATAAGTGATTTCAAATGTCACATGATATGTGATTAGATCTAAAATTAGAGAAAATTAAAATTAAATGATGTGGATCTAAGATTAGAAAATATGCATGACTAGTTCTAAAATAGAATAGTTCTATAGAATAGTCTTGCATATTTTTAATTTAATTTGATTAAATCATATTTTAGATCTATTTATTTATTATTTTTTGATATTATAATGGTTATAATAACATCTAAAAAATAGCAAATAAAAATTATTTAATTTTAAACATCATATGAGATATGATTGATGCATGTCTAGACTAGTTGTAGAATAGTTCTACATAATTATCTAGATTAGAATTTATTTTGATTAGATCAATTTAAATCTAATTTTTTAGATTATTATAAGATAATTTAGATCTAAAAATATGCATGATTCGATACATGAGATGTATGCAAAATATGCCATGATTAGATCTAATTTGTATATGAGATATATGATATAGATCTAAAACTATTTTGTAGTATTGCATGTTCCTGATTAAGGCGTTCCTCTTGGCCGTCCGATCATAAGAATGAAGAAGGGTTTAAAGGCCCTCTCCTTCCCATTCGATGGGGTGTTCTTATGATGTGTAGGGGTGCTGCGTGTTCATCCTTAATCAGAAACCCAAAACTTACTTTCTGCAAAATCCTAGATCCTGAAACCCTAGGATTTATTATGCATATTTTGTTTATGAACCCTACTTAATTAAAAATTAAGATTATGGAATATTAATTAGGTCTAAAATTGAGAATTTTAGATCTAAGACATATTCATAATACTGGGTTCGGGCTTGGGTAGCTCAATTAGGTCTAAGCGGTTGATCAAACCGAATCAAGAGTTGGTTAGATGGGATCAACAATGCTTAAATTGACCAGCCTAATAGGATTAAGTCTGGGTCAAGATCGAGTCACGATCAAGCAAGACCTAATTAGGCTCAGAGGTTAGAGTCTGGATTGTAGGCTAACCCAATTGGATTCTGACTCAATAATTTGGTGTCTAAGGTAAGTTTGGCATATACGACCGACTAGTTTTTAATTGGAAGCTACTCAACCTGAATGCATTCTTGTATGAGTTAATGGCATATTCCTTCCACCGATCTCACTTACCTGGCCATATCTGTTGACACAGTTCTGATCTGAGGTGGTCAATAATCCGAGCTAACCCATGCCACTAGGTTAGTCATAATTGTTATGACTATGATAAGTCTAGTTTAATGAGACCTGAATCAATTCTCCCTAAGAAAAGATTAAGTCTGAGGTCTTCCACCATTGTAGATGTGCGGGCCCTTCCCGGGGTTGATTGTTCTCGGCTGGATACAGTGGCTCAGTTGCACCGAAAAGATGCAACCATGTCTATTAGGCATTGGATGCTATGGGCTGGAGGATGAGTTGGGCTCAATATTTTCGGATATGGTGAGAGACTCAATTAGAAACCCAGTCTATGCAAATGGTGGGTCTGACTTAACTAAGGAGTGGATCAATATTTCGGATACGGTGAGATTCATGAATTAGAGATCAAGTTTGGGTGCACCATGATTAGAGAATCATTGAACAAGAGTTGTTCACTCATTGGCTAACCCATCACCAATAACTGTTAGGTGAGGTGATGAGTCAGTTGGTGAGACCGCACCATCCACTAGAAATCATTAATCGTGGAGATTTTTGCATCTCTACAGAGGGAGTGTAGGGATCTGAGAAAATAGTGGAGCTAATTTGTTTAAAAATAAAATTCCTAAACAAATTGGTCAAGTCATAATTACAATATCTAACTAGAATCTTTGACTCTCTACAAAAAAATATCTACGTCCAACCCATTGGCACGTATCCTGGACACACATAGACTGACCGAACCCAATTATAAAGATTGGCTCAAGAACTACAAAATTATTTTGGGTTCCGAGAAGTTAACCCATGTATTGGACCAGGATCCTCCCACCTTACCAGCCCATCCATCCACTGAACAGAGAGCGTCTCTAGAAAAAATGGATAGACGAAGATAATAAGGCCAGATATTACATGTTGGGCTCGATGTCTGATGAGCTCCAGCACCAACATGAAGATATCGGGACTGCTCGCCAAATGTTGGCTCACCTACAGGAGATGTTTGGTGAACAGAGTCGCGCAGCCAAATATCAAGTCATGAAATGACTTTTTAAGGCTAAGATGCGTGATGGGCAGTCAGTCCAAGATCACTGTCTGATGATGATCAAGGACATGGAAGAGCTTGAGAAGCTCGGTGTGAAGTTGGACTTGGATCTGCAGAACGATATTATTCTGCAATCCTTGACTGATGCATATGGGCAATTCATCATGAATTACCACATGCATAAACTTCAAAATTCCTTGGCCGAATTAATGAATATGCTGGTTACCGCTGAGCTTTCTATGAAAGGTTCTAAAGGCTCAGTTCTTGCTATGGAATGGACTTCTTCCAAAAGAAAGTCTTATAAAAAGAAAAAGAAGTCTGTGAAAAAGCAGAAGGTGGAAGGATCAAAGAAGAATAAGGAAGAAAGAGGCCGTTGGCAAAGGAAAGTATTTCCATTGCAACAGCGATGGCCATTGGAAGCGGAACTGCCCTATTTACCTAGCCACCCTAAAGAACAAGAAGGAAGGTCCTTCTGGAGGTATGCTCGTTATTGAGTCTAACCTTACGATTTTTTCTGCATCCAGTTGGGTGCTTGACTCTGGTTCTAGTGCTCATCTGTGCACTTCTATGCAGGGTCTTGAGGATAGCAGGAGGCTGAGGGATGGAGACATGATCCTACGCGTCGGTAATGGAGCAAGAGTTGCTGCAGTAGCCATGGGAACATACCCTCTACGATTACCATCTGGTTTAGACTTAGTTTTAAAAGACTGTTATTATGTGCCTGCAGCTAGCAGGAATTTGATTTCTGTTTCATGCTTAGCACAAGAAGGTTATGTGATCACCTTCTTTAAGGACCATTGTAACATTCTTTATGAAAGAAATAAAATTGCAAATGGTTTCCTTGTTAATGGTCTTTATCAGTTGCATATTGATGTACCTGTTTTAACTATCGAGCAAAACGTGAATGCCAAACGACCTAGGGATAGTCCAAATGACAGATATCTATGGCACCTGAGATTAGGTCATATAGCAGAAGATAGGATTAACAAATTGGAGAAAAATGGGCTATTGAGTCCATTGACTTTTGAGTCATATCCAACTTGTGAATCTTGTCTTCAAGGCAAAATGACTAAACTCCCTTTTGTTGGACATGGGGAGAGGGCCACAGATCTCCTTGCCCTAGTACATACTGATGTGTGCGGCCCATTTGATGTGCCGGCTAGAGGCAATTTTGTCTACTTCATTACCTTTACCGATGATCTATCTAGGTATGGGTATGTGTATCTTATGAGACACAAGTCTGAAGCTTTTGAAAAGTTCAAAGAATTCAGACATGAAGTAGAAAAATAAACTGGAAAAACCCATTAAGGTTCTTCGATTCAGATCGAGGAGGTGAATACCTTAGCGAAATTTCTAGACTATCTCAAGGAAAATGGCATAGTCTCTCTCATGGACTCCACCAGGAACACCTCAACTCAACGGGGTTTCAGAACGGAGAAATCGGACTCTATTGGATATGGTTCGATCCATGATGAGCTTCACAGACCTCCCTTGATTTTCTTTGGGGATATTCATTGTTAACTTCAATTTATCTACTGAATAGGGTTTCCTCTAAAATCGTTCCTACCACACCGTATGAGATATGGCATGGTAAGAAACCAAGTCTGAGTCATCTCAGAATTTGGGGTTGTCCGGCTCATGTCAAAAGACAACAAGCGGACAAGTTAGAGTTTAGGTCCTTTAGAGCTCGATTCATAGGATATCCTAAAGAGTCATTAGGATACTATTTCTACATTCCAGAAGACCACAATGTGATTGTGAGTCGACATGCCATCTTTCTTGAAAAATAGTTTATTCAAGATAGCGGCATTGGAAAGCAGATTAAGCTTGATGAGAAAGTCTCACAAGTACAACGAGCTAAGGACCAATTGGAACCAAATCAGGTTGAGCCAATAAGAACACTACCTCCTCCACCTCGTAGATCGGAAAGAGTTTTCCGTCCCCTGAAAGATACTTAGGTATTATTTCAGAGGAAGTAGAGAAAATATTCCTCATAGGTAATGGTGCTCATGGTGATGATCCCAAAACCTACAACGAGGCGATATCAGATATCGACTCCGAGAAATGGCTTAGAGGCAATGACAGTCAGAAATTGACTCGATGCACTCAAACCAAGTCTGGACCTTGGTAGATCCACCAGAAGGTATAGTACCTATTGGGTGTAAATGGATCTTCAAGAGAAAGATTGGTGCAGATGGGAATGTGGAGACATTCAAGGCTAGACTAGTGGCAAAAAGATTATAGTCAACACGAAGGCATTGACTATCAGGATACCTTTTCCTCCAGTGGCTATGCTAAAATCCATCCGCACATTGCTTGCCGTTGCAGCCTATTTCGATTATGAAATATGGCAAATGGACATGAAAACGGCATTCTTAAATGGATATCTTGAGGAAGATATCTATATGGAACAGCCGCTAGGTTTCACATCCAGTGATACTGATCACAAGGTTTGCAAGCTGCAAAGGTCCATATATGGACTTAAGCAAGCATCTCGGAGTTGGAACACTCGTTTCAATGATGTGATCAAAATGTTTGGTTTCATCAAAAATGAAGAGGAACCATGTGTTTTCAAAAAGGTCAGTGGGAGCGCTGTTGTCTTCCTCGTATTGTACGTGGATGACATCCTCCTTATTGGGAATGATATTCCCATGTTGACCAACAGTTAAAATTATGGTTGTCTAAAGAAATTCTCCATGAAAGACCTAGGAGAAGCATCCTTTATTCTAGGAATTAAGGTCTATAGGGATAGACCGAATAGGATGCTAGGACTTTCACAGAAGATGTACATAGAGGAAGTACTAAAGAGGTTTAGTATGAAAAACTCTAAGAGGGGATTAATACCCTTCAGACATGGTATTCATCTTTCCAAGAAGATGTGCCCTAGCACACCTGAGGAAATAGAATGCATGAGCAAGATCCCTTATGCTTCTGCAATAGGGAGCCTCATGTATGCCATGCTATGTACACGACCTGATATAGCCCATGCTGTGAGTGTCACAAGCAGATATCAGTCAAATCCAGGTGAAGAACACTGGACTTCTATGAAATGTATCCTTAAGTACTTGAGAAGAACTAAGGATATGATTGTTGGTCTTTGGTAATGGAGAACTCCAAGTCTAGGAAAAGTATACAGACTCAGACTTTATGTTCGATGTAGATGATCGAAAGTTGACATCTGGAAAGTCTGTTTGTGTGCAATGGTGGTAGCTGTCAGCTGGAAGAGTTTCCAAAGCAAACCATGATAGCAGATTCCACCATGGAAGCAGAATATATCGCTGCATTCAGAAGGCTGCGAAGGAAGCATTCTGGTACAAGAAGTTTGCCACAGAAATTAGAGTAATGCCATCAGATGCCATTCCTCTGTACTGCGATAACAATGGCGCCATAGCCCTTGCTAAGGAGCCGAGGTCTCATAAGAAATCTAAGCACATTGAGCGGCGATACCACCTCATCCTACAATTACCTCGAGAAGGATTACGTCGAGGTCAAGAGAGTCGACTCCACAGACAATGTGGTAGACCCGCTTACAAAGCCGTTGGGCCAGCAGAAGATCGAAGCCCACCTTGAGAAGATGGGACTTAGATTTGTAGCCAATTGGCTTTAGGACAAGTGGGAGATTGTTAGATATATGTGCCCTAGAAGCCAGAATTGGCTGACACTTGTAATACACTTCTAGGGGCAAAATTATAATTTTGACTAATATCAATAAAATGGATTATTTTCTATCACATATGTGTATTTAGTGTTTGTGATACATCCTTTGAGTTAATGGTAATGATAATTCATATTTTCAAGAGTTGAAAATTTAAGACATGAATAATCATTATTAACTCATAAAATGCTTCCGACCATAGGATCATCACGAGGATGGTGATTGATCCGAAAGGTTGGTGTACAATCGCTTCTCTTTAGTAGATGAGTCTTAAGTCTACGGTGTGGAGACACCAGAGCGAGAGTACAGGTACTCGTTAGAGAATGAGGGCACTGAGCGTGACCATCTCGAGTAGTCATTTGGGAGTCTACCTTCTCGTCAATGACTGACTCGATGCTGCAGTAGTGTGTCTGGATTCTTTGACCTGAGATGCATCGGCAGTTCACCTTGAGGGTGTTATAGTTTGACTACACCATTACTCGATCTCCTAGCCATTTGGAACCCTGAGGTGTATGTTGGCTATAGCATGTTCATTGTAGGAACTGGATAGCATCAAGATGGAATCTATCTACCTCGGTGGTAGAGGAGCAGCCCTATGATGATCATGAGAATCAAGTCCCAAAGTCTATGGCCATGGTAGAGTGAAATAATAGAAAGAGTTTCTATTTAGGTTTTCACATTAGACTTGAAATCGAATGATTACATCATATGACAGAGACTAGGGTTTGACGAGTTCACCTTAACCCTAATCTGATCGGAGCTCAAGATAGAAGAACTTAATCACACAGGTAGCTGCACCAAGAGGTTCGCATTTAGCTCTGATGGGTTGCCACCATATACTGCTAGGTGTCACTGATGGATTTTGGGAGCAATTAGAATGATTTAGATGATCGATCATTCTAGCTGTTTGAATCAGAAGAGTTCTGATCCATCGAAAGGAGTTTTGATGATGTCAATGATAAAGATCATGACATATCCCATTACCATACAGAACTGAACCTAACTGGATCATACAAACAATAATTTGAATCTGGTGATCATCAATTGAACTGATCCAGTTCAATTGATCTGAATGAGATTCAATTAGGTTCAAGGAAATCATGCTGGCACTCGATTGAGCCTAACGTTCTTCTTTTACTATCATAAATAGTTGTCCTGGCTGAGCCAAAGGAGTTTATGCTCATTTAGAGGCCTTCACTTTGTCTAACTGGAGCTTGTCCAAGTTAGAAAAGATTGTCTTATTTTGTAAGACATTACCTATCATTTTTGGTCACCTGCCATTTCTCGTCCTTTGACTTTGGTCAAAAGTTGACCTTTAACTGGTCGAATGTTGACCATTGACATTTTGACTTTTGTCCATATGTCACACACCTATTGGAGGGCTGGTGGAGGCTTGTCCCCCTACCAGAACCTGGCAAGGAGGAGGGCGTATGCCAACCTTGGCGTGTGCCCAAGCTGGAGGCGCCCAGGAGTCCCTGTTGGACAGGGACTCCATCTTCTTTTTGGATTCCAATTAGAGTTCTCCTAAGAACCAACTTTGACTGATCTTAAACACCCTCTAAGGAGGAATCCAGAGGGCTCTATTCCCACCAATCACATTTAGATCTAATTTTACAAAGGATTGTGATTGGTTGGAAGAAGAGGAGTTGGATCACAGACAATCTATAAATAAGACCCTGCGCCCAACTCAAATTAAGATTGAAAATAATAATTCTCCACACCCCAAGACTGCTTCTCCTCTACTCCTCTATGCCAAAGCACCTTCTCCCTCTCCTCTCCACGTCCAAAGAGGTTTTGATTCTTGGTTGGTGCAATCTAGACGAGAGAAAGATGACTGAAAGCTAGAAGGCTGCACTACTGCAAAGGACGACTGCTGATCTTCGAAAGATATTTTAAAGATCCTCTAGATCAGATCCAGATCTAATTTTTAGAGATGTGATAGAAAAGAAGAGGATCTCCAGATCCAGCCTAAGTGGATACTAGTAGAGGCTAGGCACTTGCGTGGCTAGATCCAGAACCTTCCGCTGCTTACAGGATCATCAACGGATAATAGGATTACCCACTTCAAGATAAATTAAATTTGATTTAATTTATCTAAATTTATTTTATTTATTAAAATAATAAGAATTAGATCTGAAATATCTCAGATCTGATATGGATCAAAGAGAAAAAAATTTGAAATATATCTCTTGATTTGATCAGATCTGAACGAACCTGGATTGGGAAATCAGGATTTTCCTTCAGTCGTTTCTTGTAAAAGCAATTATAATATTGCTCTTGTAAGAATTCTTTTTAATGAAAAATCATCTTCTTTTCTTTTATAGTAATTTTGATTTTTTTCTTCTCTTTCTCTCTCTCTTCTTTTTTTTTGAATTTGTTTTAAACTAATTTCCTATCCCTTAGGGGTTCCGTTACCCTGGTTAGAGACATTTTTTGGCTTAATGTGGTTCCAATTTGGGTAGCTCACTAAGCCATAGCCTTAAACAAAAGGACTTTATTTTGATGTGACTCCAATCCGAGGAGTTAGTTGAGATAGTCTCGAGTTAAAGGGACTTTACTTTGTAGTGGCTCTAATTTGAGGAATGCGTCGTGGTCTATCCTGATCAAAGGGATTTTAAGTCAAAAAGATTTTGATCTAAGGAAAACATTATGATCTATCCGATTAGAGGGATTTTAAGTCAAAATGGTTTCGATCTGAGGAACACTTTTCGATCTATCCTAATCGAAGGAATTTTAAATCAATGGGGTTCTGATATGAGGAACGTGTTATAGCTTATCTCGATCAAATGGATTTTGGGTTAAAGTAGTCTCGATCTGAAGAACATACTATAATTTATCCCAATCAAAGGGGTTCTGAATTGAAGTAGTTCCGATCTGAGGAACGTAGTGTAATTTATCCTGATCAAAGAGATTCTGAATTGAAGTAGTTCTGATTTAAGGAATGTACTATAACTTATCCTGATCAAAAAAATTTTGGATTGAAGTAGTTTCGATCTGATGAATGTATTGTAACTAATCTTGATCAAAAAAATTTTGGATTGAGTAGTTTCGATATGAGAAACATATTGTAATTTATTCTGATCAAAGAAATTCTGGATTGAAGTAGTTCTGATCTGAGAAATGTATTGTAACTTATCACAATCAAAGAGATTTTGGATTGAGTAGTTCCAATATGAGGAATGCACTGTAATTTATTTTGATCAAAGAGATTTTGGATTGAAGTAGTTCCAATTTAAGAAATGTACTATAACTTATCCTGATCAATGAAATTTTGGATTAAAGTGGTTCCTTTGAGTCTTCTTATCACACAAGCATCCAATGAAAGAATAAGAAAATAAATTTATAAACTCTTTTATTCATCTGATCTATGATAATACATATGAAGATTTGCCGAGTTTCATGGCCTAGGAAGTGAGATCCCATTGAGTTGCTTCAATCGATAAGTTTATGGTCATATTACCTCATCGACCTAATAGGGGTCTTCCTAATTGGATAAATGTTTTTCCTATTTGGTGGGTCTTAAAACTTCTATTTTATGAAGGATGAGATCACCGGCTTGAAACTCTTTAGGTTTAACCTAGGCATTGTAATATCTGGCTACCTTCCGTCAATATGCAGCCATTCTCACCGTTGCTCGCTCCCTGCATTCTTCGATTAAGTCGAGGTTGGCTCTGAGCCATGTGGGATTAGTATCTTCGTCATACTCTTTAATTCTAATAGAAGGGAGTCCAAATTCCATGGGTATGATTGCTTTCGTTCTAAATGCCAAATTAAAAAGCATCACATCGATCCAGACTCTTTGAGTTGTTCAATAGGCCTAGAGTATATGGTAGAGTTCTTCCACCCAAGACCCTCCAGTCTGATCCAATCTGGCTTTGAGATCTTATAGAAGAGTCCTGTTAGTGACTTCTACTTCTCCATTTGCTTGTGGGTGGCCTACCGAAGTGAAGCATTGCTCGATCCTATGATCCTCATAGAATTCATGGGGTCAGGCACCGCTGAATTGCCTTCCGTTATTGAAGATCAATACTTAGGAGAGGCCATAACGATAGATGATCGACTTCCAAATGAAGTCCCAAACTTTTGACTCTATGATTTGGGCCAAGGGTTCGGCTTCTACCTACTTTATGAAGTAGTCAATTGCTACCAGCAGGAACTTGTGCTGACCCAAGACTCGAGGGAACAAACCTAGGATGTGTAGTCCCTACTGGACGAACGGCCATGGGGCTTCAATAGGAGTCAGAAGTGCTATAGGCATTGAATCAGGTCATTGCGTTGACATTGCTCGCATCTCCTAACGAAGTCTTATGCATCTTGTTGCATGGTTGGCCAGTAATATCCTTATCGAAGGATCTTAAAAGATAATGACCAACCCCACAAGTGGTTTTCATAGCTTCCATCATGGATCTCTCACAAGATATAATCAGCTTCAGATAGGTGCAGGCATCTTAAGAGTGGCAGAGAGAAAGATTGCTTATACAAGTCATTATCGAGTAGTATATATCTAGCAGCCTGATTCTTGATCATTTTGGCTTCTTTTCAATTAGGTGGTAATTCTCCTAATTTTAAATATTTTAGGATAGGATCCATCAAGCTAGACTCTTCACTAATTTGATGTCCATTGGTAGACTCCTCTAAGTTTGAAGTTTTTAGGACTTTGAAGTAAATCTCTTTGCCTAGGTCAATGGGTAATAGGGATGCCAGCTTGGATAGAGCATCTACTCTAAAATTTTGTGCTCTAGGGACCTATTGGATGTTGAAATACCTAAAGAATGAAGTTAAATCTTTTATCTTTTGAAGGTACTTTCTCATATCCCTTCTCTAGCCTCGTATTCTTCTTTGATCTATCCAACTACCAGTTGAGAGTCGCTGAAGACCTCCAGGCATTGGCCCCAGCTTCTTGGATAATTTTTAGTTTGGCAATTAGAGCTTCATACTTTGCTTCATTGTTGGTAGTTGAGAACTCGAAGCGCAAAGTATATGCTGCCACATTTCCTTTTAGACTATATAGAATAAATTCGGCTTCTGACCTTGACAAGTTTGATGAGCCATCGATGTGTAGGGTCCATGTTTCCTCTGAATCTGACCCAGAGTTTTTATCACATTCTGAGCTTGTGGGGGCTTCCAATTTAACTTTTGAATTCCTTTCCTGGGCTTCTATATCTAGAACAGTGCATTCAAGGATGAAATTAGCTAAGATCTAAGCTTTGATAGAAGGCCTCAGCCGATAGCATATGTCCAGTTCTGAAAGCTCCAGGGCTCATTTTATGATCCGATCCAAAGTGTCTGGGTGATGCAAGACCGTCCTCAAGGGTTGATCCATAAGTAGTACTATGGTATGAGCCTGAAAATAGGGCCGAAGCTTTCTTGCAGCGATGACTAGTACAAAGATTAATTTCTCCATCTTGGCTTATCTAATTTCTGCAATATGGAGGACCTTGCTAACATAATATATGGGCTTTTAAAGCCGTCCTTCTTCTTGAATAAGAACTGCACTGATTGCCACTGGTGAAATGGCCAAGTAGAGGAGGAGCTCTTCGCTCGATAATGGTTTAGTGAGCAGTGGTGGAGAACTGAGGTATTTTTTTAGTTCTTCGAAAGCTCTTTGGCATTCTGAGGTCCATTGAGAATTTTCTGATTGCTTAAGGGTCTAGAAGAATGGAAGGTACCTCTTAGCCGATCTATAAATAAAATGGTTAAGAGAGATAATTTTATTAGTCAAATACTGTACCTCTTTAACTATTTTCAATGGTGACATTTCTAGAATTGCCTTGATTTTCTTTGGATTTACTTCGATGCCTCTAATAAGTACCATAAATTAATCAATAAAAATATTAATTTATTATTAATTTATATTAATTTTTAAGAATTATTAATTAATTGATACATATTTTTGAAAAATTTATATTTTTATTAATTAAAAAATTAATTAAAAAATAATAAAAATTAAAAAATAAAATTTTATTATCAATAGAAAGAGCTTATTTTTTTAATCATAATAAAATAAGTTTCAAGCAAAATGGAGCTAAAATGGAGAAGATATTAACTTCTAAAGAAATAAAATAAATAAAAATTAAATAAGAAAAGAAAAATGGATTAGCCGACTCCGCAAGCCAAGCTACCAAGCCAAGCCAAACCATCAAAGTTGATTCAGCCACAGAAGCCACCAGCCGATCTACAATCCAAGCATGGATCGCCAGCTCAATAGACACCGACGAATTACGGTGCGATACGTGGTGGACCTAGACCCTTAAAGGGTTTACTGAAAATCCATCATGGTCTATAGGGTAGAAAGGTAATTTTGCATCAAAGTAGCGAGCGCTGATTGATTACGATGTATGATGCAGCCGATCCATGCAGTCCATGGGAATAGTAATTGCGCCATCGGACGGCTGCGGTAGCTTACAGTCAAGATCGAACGGCTGTGGTTATTTTCGGATTTGATTCAGCTTTAGACTTCATGCAAATCGCCATCCAATGGCAGCGCTTGATCCAGGGGATGATCTGACGATCCAGAATGCTCTTGATGGTGATCAGGACCCCCAACGTGCGATCAACGGCCAGATTTCCTCCATCAATGCATGATTGGATGGCCAGAATTTAATCCGACCTGATCTGGGCTGATACACATCCAATTTTGATGATTTTTGGTCTGTTGGATTTCTATCAATGGCCAAATTTCATCTAGAGCAATAGAATTCATCTAGGACTCCTTTTAATCTAATTTTTACTCAAATTTTACCATATTTTGACGATCAAAGAACTCCTTAGTCCCATATTGTCTAGAAGAAAACTCTCCAGTCCTCCGAGCTCTATAGAAAGGACCCCAGGCCTCTAGAAATCGACATCTCTGGTCAAGGTGAAGCTTTGGTATAAGGTGAAGCCAGACTCTGGGTTAATGGCTGCTTCGTGGCAACTGGTGCCGAGAGAAAAAATTAGGCTTCAACACCATCTTTCCACCCATGCTGATCTAAGATCAGAGATCAAGCTATTTTATTTTATTTTTTATTTTTTAAATTTTATGTATTTAAATTTTAAAATTTTAATTAATATAAATTTTATTTTATGGTCTTTAAATTCATACTTTTTATTTTTATTTTCTATACTTTAATTATTATTTTTTATTTTATTGAGTAGATCTTAGTACCAAGTTTAAATTTTTGCATCTTTTAATTTTCATTCTTTTTTTATTTTTTGACTTCACTTTTGATTCCAAAACTCTTCTCTTTTATTTTTTTTTTGTAAAATCAAAGATTTTAAATCTAAAAATACTATCTTTTCTATGGATTCGATCCAACTCACTACTATCTATGCATTTTTAATTATTTTAAGAAGTTGGATTAAACTGATAAACACGGTGTCTTAATGACAACATCGCTTCCCTATCAAACTTTTGGCACCATTACTGAGGATTATTTTTGATTTTTGATTTTTATTGATTTATTTTAAATAAATTAAAAATAATTTTGATAATTGCACCAAGTTTTTGGTGCTGTTGCCGGGGAAGGAATAGATGCTATTTTTTCTTTGATTTCTTTAATTTTTTTATAAATTAATTATAAATATTTTTTAAAATATTGCTTACTAACTTTTTATTTATTTATTTTATAGAAGAAAAAGAGAAAAAAAGGGAAAAGGAAGAAAGCATCTAATCTTGGTGAGATCAATCCTAACTCTAGCCCTCTTTCCTTTTTATTTATTTATTTATTTATTTTATTTTTAAATTAATTTAAAAAATATCCATTTAAATCTAATTAAAAGTCTCATGATAAGATTAGAAATCCTAACTATTTAAAGCATGCATCATATTAGTTTTATTTTTTCTGATGATTGCTGGAGGCAAGGTAAGCCTTCCAGAATTCAATTAGTTGCATACATCTAGTTTAAATTGCATAAAACCCTTTGATTAATTTTTTTTTTTTGCATATCATATTAAATCAAATTAAGGGCAACACCCAATTAAACAAGATAAGATGGAGATTTGATCATCCTTTCTTGGCCCACAAACAACCAACCAGCATTCTGCATTGACCTAAGTCTTTAATTTTAAAATCAATTAGACATCAACCCTAGGAACTCGAGCTCAATAGGATAAGAAACCCTAAGAGTTAAACCAGATTAGGGTTAGTCAATTTGATTGGTGTCTAAGAAAGTAGTTCAGGGATGACTGTGCCCGAAGAAAGATGGTTTCTAATTGATTCCATTCGCTTACCTGACCAAGCATAATTGGTGTCTAAGGCAAGCAACGGGAGGACACCCACCGATCTTACACTTATCTAGCTAGTTGATTGGCTGATCCTACACTTGGAGGGCTTGAAGATGACCTTGGCAGTTAGGAGCTATCTAGATCTAGGATAACCATGTCAGGATTGAGTGATCAACTTGATTGCTAACCAACATCAAACCTAATTAAACCTAATTCTTCTATCTTTTCTTAGCTTTAGGACTCCTTAGGACCTCTTCTCTAGAACTCCTCTCTTTCTTCTCCTTTCTCCTCTAAAAATTAAATTAAATTAAATTAAACTAACTAAAAAATATTAAAAATAATAATTAAATTAAATTAAATTAAATTAAATTCTAAAAAAAATCTAAAAATTTTGTACCATACATTAGGGTTACACTAATACATGCATGATAGAAAATCATTTTTTTTGATTTAGTTGAACTTAATTGAATGATTGATTCACATTAAACTTGATAATCAAATGGCTAATCTGAATCTAATAGTTCAAAAATTAGATAAAGTTGACCTTCTTACTCAGAAGTTAGATCAACTCCTAATCCTAGGTCAACAATCTCCTGCATAATTCACATCACCTAGTCTAATCCATCATGCTGCATAGTTTTCATATTTTATCCAAGAATAAGTTCAAGCTACTCAAGGCTACTCTAAGCCAGTTAATAATCTTCTTTCAAATTCATATAACCAGCATTCGAGTAACTACTCTAATTTTTCTTGGACATCCCAATAGACTTAGGCTCAAACCCGAATTTCACTTATCCAAAACTATCAAAATAGGCTCCAATACCAAAACTATGCCTATAATAATGGTCAGTCTAGTCAGTTTATCCAGCCATCGTATTATAATCATCCCTCATACCCATCTTCTCAATAGACTAATCTAGCTGACGATAGATTTAACCAACTTTAATAATTAATTCTGACTCAACAATAATCTATCGCCAAGCTAGAAGTTCAAATCAGATAATTAGTTGAATCTAATACGAGGAGAGAACTAGATCAACTACCGAGCCTACCAATTTCAAACAACCCATCTAATGTCCACCAACCACCTGGACCAAGTTATCAATTAATGTCTCACTTAAGAATCCCCAATCTAAGAATACCAAAGTAATTTTTGAACTTAAAAACTATAGGATTCTTATGGACCCATACCAAGATCAGGTGAGAGAGGTTAGTACTGATGCTAGCCAAAATAAAAATTTAGAGAAACTGGTTAGTACTGAGACTAACCACATAGAAGAACCCAAGCCAGAAATTAGTGTTGATGCTAGTTTCAGTTTAAATGAGATAGACATAGAAAAAAAGAGAATAGATGATTTACCCGAGACTTATAAACCTAATGTCCTATTCCCTTTAATCCTAGAAATCGGTTCTTCTTACAAAAATCAAGAGACATGTAATGAAGAGTCAATGGAATTATTTAAGCAAGATCACATTAATTTATCTTTAAAATTAAAACCGCCTTTAGACACCCTTCCAGCATCCATTGAATCAAACTTAACTCCTAAAACTCCATTCATGAGCATCTTAGAAAAACAAATAGAAGAAATTCTTAATAAACATGGGCTTGAGAATGGGGTCACAAATTATGCCCCTAAATTAACAATGATTATATCAATAATGAGATTATAAATCAACATTTTGAGATTGACAATCCAAAACCATTGGAATTTATCAATTCAATATTCAACACTAGATAGTTAAGCTACATTGTGTCTGACTGAAGACGGTAAACTTAGTGCTTATTGGGAGGCAACCCAATATTTAGTTTTTTTATCTAATTTATCTTTTCAATTTATTTTTTTTAGAATAATTTGAATAAGTTGGAGGGAGAGCTCAAATTTTCAAAGGCATGTGTTGGACCAAAAATATACTGAGTCAGGTGTATTTTTTCATGTTCTTTATTACACTTTTTATTTTTTCTTCTCCATTGAGGACAATGTCGATTAAGTTGGGAGGAGATAAAAATATAAATTTTAAAATTTTAAGTCCTCAAAAAAATTAGTGTTTAGTATTTAGACACCTGATTATGCTTAAGAATCGAATTAAACTAAGCATTTTTTTTTAAAAAAATGATACACAGATCAGAGAATCTGTGAGATATTGAGGAATCAAGTATTAAAAAAATTTAATAAAGAATTAAGTCCAGAACATAAATTTTTTTTTCTTGGAGCATTTTTAATTTTTTCTACTAGCATCAAAGAAAAGTCTACTTTTTATAGGCTTGTGTAGGATAACTATACATTTTTACATATAAATTTTTTTTAATAAAGTAGTTTTCAAGTACTTCTTACTGAGTAATCGGATCTCTTTACCTAAGCAAGCATTGAGTTTTGCATCAAAAGGTGGGAAGGGCAAAGAAGCTTATTGTAAAGCTAGTCTTAACTCATAGCCTATTTGATTCGAGCTAGTAAGCCCGAGGGGTATTGTATACCTAGTGCCCTAAAACTAATTGGTTTGGGAGTCATTGGCCCAAAACTCGCTACATGGATCAAATAAAAAGCTTAAGGAGTTAAGACACTTAATAGTGGTACAATGTTAAAAAAAAAAAATATTAATTTTCCATCGAGTAATGGGATCCCATTGCCTAAGTAAGCAATGTTATTCGCATCAAAAAGTGGGTAATATAAAAATAAAAATCAATAAATAAAGGACGGACATAGCAATATACTTGCCTATATGAAAGTTTAGACAAATCAGAGATAAAGGTGGGATAATTTAGAAAAAGTTCAAAAAAATTTAATATTTTTTACTTAATTTTTTTATTAATAAATATTAATATTTTAATGATATATCTCACTTAAGCTCTACTAAATATCAATAGCCATTTAGAAAACTGCTTAGGTAAAATTCAAAACTTTAAAGTTAAAAGGTATTTAAAACTAAATTTTTTCTTTACTCGAGGATGAGCAAAACTTAAGTTGGAGGATGTGATAAGTATCATAAATTTATTAATAGAAATATTAATTTATTAATTAATTCATATTAATTTTTAAGAATTATTAATTAATTGATACATATTTTTAAGAAATTCATATTTTTATGAATTAAAAAATTAATTAAAAATAATAAAATTAAAAAATAAAATTTTATTATCAATGGAAAGAGCTTATATTTTTGATCATAATGAAATAAGTTTCGAGCATAGCAGAGCTAAAACGGAGATGATATGAATTTCTGAAAAGATAAAATAAATAAAAATTAAATAAAAAAAGGAAAATGGTTCAGTCGGCTCTGCAAGCCAAGCCGTTAAAGTCGACTCAACCATAGAAGCCATCAGTCGATCCACAATCCAAGTGTGGACAGCCAGCTCAGCAGACACCAGTGAATCATGGTGCGATACATAGTGAACCTAGACCCTTAAAGGGTTCACAAAAAATCCATCGCGGTCTATAGGGTAGAAAGGTAATTTTGCATCATAGCAGCGAGCATTGATTGGTTGCGGTGTATGGTGCAACCGATCCATTCGGTCCATGGGAACAGTAATTACGCCATCGGACGACTGCGATAACTTGCAGTCAAGATTGAACGGCTGTGGTTATTTCTGGATTTGATTCAGCTTCAGACTTCACATGGATCGCCATCCAATGATAGCACTCGATCCAGGGGATGATTCGACGGTCTAGAATGCTTCCGATGGTGATCAGGACTCTTGACGCATGATCAACGACCAGATTTCCTCCATCAACGTGCGATCGGATAGCCAGAATTTAATCCAACCTGATCTAGGCTGATACACATCCGATTTTGATGATTTTTGGTTCGTTGGTTTCTATCAATGGCCAGATTTTATCTAGAGCAATAGAATTTATCTAGGACTCTTTTTAATTCAATTTTTACTTAAATTTTTTCATATTTTGATGATCAAAGAACTCCTTAGTCCCATATTGCCCAGAAGAAAGCTCTTCAACCCTCCTAGCTCTATAAAAAGGACCCTAGGCCTCTAAAAATCGACATCTTCGGTCAAGGTGAAGCTTTGGTATAGGGTGAAGCTAAGCTCTAGGTTAATGGCTGCTTTGAGGCAACTAGTGCCGAGAGGAAAAGTTGGGCTTCTACACCATCTTTCCACCCATGCTGATCCATGATCAGGCAATTTTATTTTATTTTATTTTTTTTAAAGTTTATATATTTAAATTTTGAAATTTTAATTAATATAAATTTTATTTTATGGTCTTTAAATTTATGCTTTTTATTTTTATTTTTTATACTTTAATTATTTTTTTTTTATTACAAGTAGATGCTAAGATCTAACTAGTAGATCTTAGTACCAAGTTTAAATTTTTGTGCCTTTTAATTTTCATTCTTTTTTTTTCTGACTTCACTTTTGATTCCAAAATTCTTCTCTTTTCTTTTTCTTTTGTAAAATCAAAGATTTCAAATCTAAAAATACTATCTTTCTTATGCATTTGACCTGACTCACTGCTATCTATGCATTTTTAATTATTTTAAGAAGTCGGATTAAACTAATAAACATGGTGTCTTAATGACAACATCACATCCCTATCAGCCTCTATTGGAGATCATAAAGCTGAGGAACTTTCTGATAGTTACTCTGAAAGCATACTTTGTAGGATTTAACTTCATCTGATATCGACGAAGCATGTCAAAGGTTTCTCGCAGGTCTTCAACATGGTCAGGTATCATTCGACTTTTGACCAGCATATCATCAACGTATGCCTTCATATTTCTGCCAATTTGATCTTTAAAGATTTTGTTGACCAGCCTTTGGTATGTAGCTCTTGCATTTCTTAGCTTGAAGGGTATCACCCTATAGCAAAAAAACCCCCAATTAGTTATAAAGGCTATATTTTTTTCATCTTTAGGAGCTATCCGGATTTGATTATAACCAAAAAAGGCATCCATAAAATTGAGGAGCTCATGCCCTGAAGTGGTGTCGACCAATTGGTCGATCCGAGGCAGAGGGTAACTATCTTTTGAGTAGGCCTCATTCAAGTCGGTGAAGTTGATACACATGCACCACTTTTCGTTCATCTTCATTACCAGGACGATGTTCGCCAACCATTCTAGGTACATTGCTTCTCTGATGAAGTCAGCTTTGATCAATTTATCCAGCTCCTCAGTGATGGCTTTCTGACCCTTCGAAGCAAAGCTTGGCTTCTTTTGCTTGATTGGGCAGCAAGTAGGATCCACCCTTAGATGATGGGCCATCACCTTCGGATCGATTTTAGGCATGTCAAAAGCCGACCAGGCAAAGAGATCTACATTCACCTACAAAAGAGCAATCAACTGGCTTTTTGTTACCTGGTTAAGGTAGGAACCGATCTTCATGATTTGATTAAGATTCTTCTTTTTTAATGGGATCTCTTGGAGCATTTCAGATGGCTAGGCTCGATCCTCCATCATATCATCTCGAGCGTCCAGTCTTATTGGGAGTTTGGATTGGAGTTTTGCTTGGTCATCTATTTGGAGCTTGGCGGTGAAACAATATCCTGCCGTAGTTTGACTACCTCGGATCTTTTCTACTCTATGAATTATTAGGAACTAGTAGTTGGACACAATAGCTTTGAGCTTCCATAGACTAGGTCTTCCGAGAATGGCATTGTAAGTTGAAGGAAGCTTCATAACAAGAAAGTCTACTTGTATTGTTATTTGCTGAGATGGGGTGCCCACTATGATGGGTAGCTTGATCATTTCTTCTAAAAATATAGAGCTTCCAGAGAATCCTTGGATCAGTGTATCAAATCTACTTAACCAATCGAAAAAAATCCTATGAGGAAAAAAGCAGAAAAGTATAAAATATCAACTGAGCTTCCATTATCAATAAGTACACGGTGTAAATTATAATTAGAAATATTTAAAGAGACAACTACAGCATCATTATGTGGTTGCTGTACACCCTCTGCATCTTGTTTAGTGAAAGTTATTGCTTCTTCGAGACTATCCTTGCATCTAGGCTTCTTCATCACCACTACCTTAGATGACTCTGTAGTGATTACAAGAATCTCACCATGGATAGGTCGCTCTTCAGTTGCTGCTGGTTCCCCCTCCTATTGCAAAGGCATCGGCATTGGGTGTTGAGGTTGAGGAGGTGGCTGCCGAGCTCTTGAAGGAGGTCATCGTGGGGAAGTTCTTCCGTAGACGAAGTATTCCAACCTTCCCTCCTGAATGAGCTTCTCGATGGCATCACGAAGGAGGTGACTATCTTCCATTTCATGACCGTAGTCATGATGATAGAAGTAGTACCTCGATGGATCGCGGTGCTCCAGATTCATCTGCATTTTTGATGGCTGGTGAAGCTGATTCTGGATTTGCATTAAGACTTCTTCTTGAATAGTATTTAGAGGCATATAGTTATGAAAATGCCTCGATGGAGACCATTGTTGATCCCTTCTTTGGGGGCTCGAAGATCAATGGTTCTAGAAAGAACCTCCACCCCTCTGCTTCCTGGGCAGAGAGCGGGAGCGCTATTGATAAGCCTCCTTCTTTGATGGGAGGTGCTCCTTATTCGATCTTACCGGGGCTGCATCAGCAGGGGTGTCCTCAACAAAGGCCTCTTCGATGTTAGTGTACTTTCTTGCCTGCTCCAGCATACCAGGATAATCCCGAGGAAAAAATTTTATTAATGACCTTTTTAGGTCATTCTTTTGTAGTCCATCCATAAAGATGGTCATTGCGATCGATTGATTTAGGTCTCAGACTTTTAGGGTTGCCATATTAAAATGGCTCACATAATTATGGATCGACTTGCCGCTCTTCTGGTGGATGGTGTTCAGGTAGTCGGACTACTTCTATTGCTTGAGGCTGCTGATAAAGTGTGTAGCCAAGGACCAGCTCAGCTTTTTGAAGGAATGGATTGAGCTTGGTTTTAGACTAGAGTACCATTATTGGGCTGCTCCCTTAAGAGTGGCAAAAAATGCTCAATAGAGAATAGCATCTGATGCTCCTTGAAAGAGCAATGCTGCTTTAAAGATCTCAACATAATTGATAGGATCGGTTGTCCCATTGTACATCTCGATTTGAGGCAACTTGAAGCTAGGCGACGATAATTCTTTCATAATCCTTTCATCGAAAGGGGGCTCGCCACTAAGCCCGTCGAAGGGATAGGAAGAAGAAGCTTTATTCAGAGCCTTAAGCTTCTTATCAAACTCTTGAAGCTTCTTTTCAATGATTAAATCCTGGGTGGTGCAGGCCTCGGATTACTGAGGGGAGCAATGATCAGGAGTCAAATCATGCCCAGACTATGGGCTAAGAGATCGTCGATGGGACTGCCTCCTCTTGGGGCTTTATGGAGGTGCCCGAGGAGGTTCGACTTGTTGCTGCAAATGAAAAATTGGTGGTTGAAGAGGCATCATGATTGGGGGCACAGATGGGACCGTCGGAAGAAATATTGTCTACACTATAGAGGATGGTGCAGGAGCTACCTAGCTTGGCTGTGGTGCCATTGAAGGAGGCACAAATGCAATTTGGACTGCTTGAATGTTTCTCCAATAATTGATTTTGATGATTACAAAGCATTTAAGGAGATTACTAATGAATTTGGCTTGAAAAAAGACTTTTTATATTTTAGGGGCAAAATCATAATTTTATCAAGTTTTGATCTGAGAGCCTCAAGAGCAAGTATAGAAGATTTTTGATTCTTTGGAGGTAGTCCCATAATTTTTGGATGCTTATTTTGGGAGAAAATCAAGTTTGAAGCGAAAGGATCGACCCCTAGGTCATTTCCTACTGAAAAAGGCTATTTGGCATGCTGTCTCCATGCCAAGGGTCGACCCCAGGGTTGATCTCTATTATTTCGATGTCTAAAAATATAGAATGGCTATTTTTCTAAATTTTATCTCAGAGGTCGACCCCTATGCCATGAGTCGATTCCTGCAACAGAATTTTTTCTGCAACGACTATTTTTTTTCTTATTTTGGTAGGTTTTAATGATTTCTTTAATATCTCCAGTGACTACAAATCTTATCCAGGATTCTCTCTTCCACTTATTGATGATCTAAAAGGCTTTAAATAGGAAAAAATACAAGAGATTAAAAAACTAATTATCTACCTTAAGCAAAAAGTATTCATCAAGAAAAAATGCTTTCATCTTTAAGTTCACCAACCTTTCAAGAGCTCATTTAAGTCTCCAACAACCTTGAAGAAAATCAGAGAAGCTTCCTCCATTATTGTGAAAAGTGTTCTTAAGATTTTATTTGCTCACAAAGGAAGCTAAACTTGTATTTGATTGTCATTAAATCTTTTACTCTTCTTTACTATTTTGATTAAAGTTTTGGAAGGGTTCCAAAACTTGGGAAGGTTAATCTTAACCTTGAATAGAATTGTATTAAGTTGGCTTGTACCCAAAAAATAAGTGTTCTAGCTTGAGATAGCTAGGGTTGGAGGTTTCCAACGATGTATTTAATTTGAATATGGTTAGTAGATTTTTAATTTTCAAGTAAGAGCTTGGAAAGTAGATGTAGGTGCAAGAGAAGCACCGAACCACTATAAATCTTGCTTGTTTATGGTATGCTTGCTATCTTTCTTTTCTTAGTTTATTAAATTCTTGCTCTCTAATCTTTTATATTTTTCTCTAACCTAAATTACTTCACACACACGTCTAGCATATCATCATTCAATCTTGATATCTTTAATTTAGCTTTAAAATTTTAAAAACCCAATTCACCCCCCCTCTTGGATTGCATAGTTGGACAACAAGTGGTATTAGAGCTCGGTGCTCTAGCCCTACTTTGATTTAACCATCAAAGATCCAAAGATCTATGGCAACCCAAGTTAGTATTTCTCTAGCCGAGGGGTAGTCTACAAATCGACCTCCACTTTTCAATGGGACAAACTATACCTATTGAAAAGCTCGAATGAGAATTTTCATACAAGCACTTGACTATGATATGTGGAGTATCATAGTTAATGGACCACACACACCCACTAAGATAATTGATGGTAAGGAATCAATCAAACCTAAAAACAAATGAGATGAGATTCATAAGAAAATGGCTCAACTCAATGCAAGAGCCATGAATATTTTATATTATGCTCTAGATACTAATGAATTTAATCGTATTTCAATATACATATCGGCTAAAAAAATATGGGATAGGTTAGAAGTAACTCATGAAGGTACTAGTCAAGTTAAGGAGTCAAAAATTAATATGCTTGTGCAAAAATATGAACTTTTCAAAATGGAGCATGATAAGTCAATAACTATAATGTTTACTAGATTTACGGATATTATAAATGATCTTAAAAGCCTTGGCAAGTCTTATTCTAACAGTGACCTTATGAGAAAGATTCTTAGATCTTTACCAAGAACATGGAAGGCCAAAGTGACTGTAATTTGAGAAGCCAAAGATTTGAATGTTTTATCCTTAGAGGAGCTTCTTGGATCAATAATGACGCATGAGCTAAGCATGAAACAACATCAAGAAGAAGATATCAAAAAAAGAAGACAATAGCCCTTAAATCCATCACTTAATAAGATGAGAAATCTGATGAAATGGAAGATGAAGAATAAGATGAAGAAATAGCCCTCATCATAAGAAAGTTCAAGAGATTTTTGAAGAGAAAACAAGGGATGAGGAAGAGGCTACCTACCAAAGCGGAGCATAGCAAGAAAAAGGATAGAGAGTGGCCCCTTATTTGCTATGAATGTAAGAAGCTGGGGCACTTTAAGTCTGAATGTCCTCAACTTAAAAAGATTTTCAAAAAATATAAGAAAAAGGCTAAGGTGGTAACATGGAGTGATAGTGACGACTCAAGCTCCGAAGAGGAAGAAGCTTATGAACAAGCCAACTCGTGCCTTATGGCACATGAAAATGAAGTAAGTGCTGAAATCTCAAATGAATATACATTCGAAGAACTTCAAGAAACCGTCTATGATTTAGTAGATTATTTAAAGAAGTTAGGAACTAAAAACTAAGATCTAAAATTAGAAAATCAAGTCTTGCTAAAAGAAAATGAAACTATCCAAAGTGAAAAACTAGTCTTAACTCAAAAAAATTTAAATTTAAAAAATAAAATTGGTAATTTAAAATAGATAGTTGAAAAATTTACTTTGAGTTCAAATAAACTTCATATGATTCTTGAAAATTAAAATACTGTTTATGATAAGATTAGTCTAGGCTATAACCTCCTAAGAAAATAAAAATTTTTAAAAAATATTTTTATAAATTCATAAAGCAATAAATTTTTAAATGTTACTTGCTTTAAATATGGTAAACTAGAACACAAATCTTATACATGCTTCTCTAACAATTCAAATGTAAAGAAAATATGGGTTCCAAAAGGAACCATTGTGACTAACCTTAAAGGACCCAAAAAAACATAGGTATCTAGAGTAAGGATTTGATTTTGCATGTAGGTGTGTCTTGCATCCAAAGAAAAAAATCGAAGATGATATCTTGACAGTGGATGCTCAAGACACATGATCAGTGATGAGTCCCAATTTATCATGCTTGATGCTAAAAATGGAGGGATGGTTACATTTGGAGACAATGGCAAAAAAAAGATCATTGGTATAGGTAATGTTGGTATCACTTCCTTCAAGTATATTGAAAATATTTTATTAGTAGATGGTTTAAAATACAATCTTTTAAGTATTAGTCAACTTTGTGACAAAGGTTACAAAGTTATTTTGGAATCTTCATTGTGCTTTGTAACTAGTCCCAATGATGATGGCATTAAGTTAGTTGGTCATAGGCATGGTAATATTTATATGGTAGATTTAAATGATCTTTCTATGATAAACATACAATGTCTAGTAGCTTTGAATGTCAACATTAATGAGACTAGTTGGCTTTGGCATTGTAGACTTGCACACATTAGTATGCATTCACTTTCAAAGCTTATCAAAAAAAATTAGTTTCAGTTTACCAAAATTGAACTTTGAAAAAGATAAAATTTGTGATGCATGCTAATTAAGTAAACAAACAAGAGTTTCATTCAAATCTAAGAACATTGTTTCAACTACTAGGCCATTGAAACTTTTGCACATGGATTTGTTTGGTCCTACAAGAATAGCAAGCTTAGGTGAAAAGTGTTATGATTTTGTAATTATCGATGACTACTCATATTTTACATGGATCTTTTTTTTGACACATAGATGAAATTTTTCATATTTTCACAAAATTTTATCGAAAAGTTACAAATAAAAAAGGATTTTTAATTCAAAGCATTCGAAGTGATCATGGAATTGAATTTGAAAATCAAGACTTTGAAAAATTTTATAATGAAAAAAAAATTAGCCATAATTTTTCAATACCTAGGACACCCCAACAAAATAGAGTAGTAGAAAAGAAAAATAGAACTCTAGAAGAAATGGCCCATACTATGCTATGTGAAAACAACCTTTCAAGGTACTTTTGGGCAGAAGAAATTAACACAACATGTTACATCTTAAACCATACCCTAATTAGACCAATTTTAAAGAAAACATCTTATGAGCTTTGGAAAGGAAGAAAATCTAACATTGCATATTTTCATATTTTTGGTTGTTGATGTTTTGTTTTGAACAATGGTAAAGAAAAACTAGGTAAATTTGATGTAAAATCCGATGAAGCTATTTTTCTTGGTTACTCCTCTTCTAGTAAAGCTTTTAGAGTTTTTAATAAAAGAACTTTAGTCATAGAAGAGTCAATATATGTTGTTTTTGAGACTAATAATCTTCCATCAAGGAAGAGTGAGGGTATTGATGATGCAGATCCTCTTATAGAAGGATTGAAGGAGATCATCATAAAGGATTCAATAATTCAAAATAAAAAGAATCATGAAGACAAGCAAGAAATTGAGGGTGAAGGATAACAAGAACAACCTTAAGGTACAAATGATCTTCCAAAAGAATGGAGGTATGTTCACAGTCATCCGAAAGAACTAATTATTAGTGATCCCACACATGGGATAAGAACTCGCTCTTCACTTAGAGATGCATACAATCATTTTGCATTTGTTTCTCATTTTGAATCCAAAACCATTGATGAAGCCAAAAAAGATTATAATTGGATAAATGCAATGCAAGAAGAACTTAATCAATTCAAAAGAAATAATGTATGGACTTAGTATCAAGACCTAAAAATTATCCAATAACTGATACAAAATGGGCATATAGAAATAAATTAGATGAAAATAAAAATATAATTAGAAATAAAGCAAGATTAGTTGAAAAGGATTATAATCAAGAAGAGAAAATTAATTTTGATGAAATCTTTGCACCTATTGCTAGACTAGAAGCAATTAGACTTTTACTCGCTTATGCATGCTTTATGAATTTCAAGCTATTTCAAATGGATATTAAAAGTGCTTTTCTAAATGGATATATTGCCGAAGAAGTTTATGTAGAACAACCTCCCAATTTTGAAAATCATACTTTTTCAAATCATGTTTTCAAATTAAATAAAGTATTATATGGTTTAAAACAAGCACCTAGGGCTTGGTATGAAAGATTAAGTAATTTTTTGCTTAATAATAATTTTTTAATAGAAAATGTAGATACAACCCTTTTTATTAAAAGAGATCATGATGACATCTTAGTAATACAAATACATATTGATGATATTATATTTGGTTCTACTAATAAAACTTTATGTCAAGATTTTGCTAAGCTCATGTAGGAAGAGTTCGAGATGAGCATGATAGATAAACTAACATTCTTCCTCAGACTTTAAATCAAACAAACAAAAGAAGGAATCTCCATCACTCAAAGTAAGTACACAAGAGAACTACTTAAGAGATTTAGGATGTAGAGCTATAAAGCAATTGGTACCTCCATGAGTCCATCATGTAAGCTTGATAAGGATGAAGGATGTAAAAGTGTTGATAAAAAACTTTATAGAGGCATGATTGGTTCTTTATCATATTTAATTGCTAGTAGACTAGATATCATGTTTAGTGTTTGTTTATGTACATGATTTCAATCTAATCCAAAAGAATCACATTTAAATACTGTAAAAAGAATACTTAAATACCTAAAAGAAACTCAATCAATAGGTTTATGGTACTCTAAGAATTCATCAATCGATTTAATTAGATATTCAGATGTAGACTTTGCTGGATGTAAATTAGATAGAAAAAGCACTAGTAAAACTTGTTAGTTTCTAGGAGTTAATCTCTTGGTTTAGTAAGAAGCAAAATTCGGTAGCATTGTCTATGATCGAGACCGAATACATTGCAGCCGAAAGTTACTGTGCATAAATCTTATGGATTAAGCAATAACTTGAGGACTTTGGCATTACACTAAATAAAACTTTCATAAGATATGATAATACTAGTGCCATAAATCTAACTAAAAATTCAATCCAACACTATAGGTCAAAACACATTGAAATAAGACATCATTTCATAAGAGAGCATGTTCAAAATAATGACATAATTCTTGATTATGTTTGTACTGAAAATCAACTGGCTGATATTTTTACTAAGGCCTTAAGTAAAGATAAATTCTGTGAGATTAGAAAAGAATTAGGAATTCTTGATCCCCTAGCTTAAACATTTTTTTGATTCCAAGCTCTCTTCTATCAAAAATATCATCTTAAACTACCTTGAGCCAATATCTCACTTTTCTTTTTCAAAAAGCTCAAATCTAATAATCCTTTGATTACTCTCATGTGTAAAATTTAACCCCTAAAATCTTAAATTTTTTTAGAATTTTTTCATCAATTTTTGGATTTTCTTGTACCATGGGTTGACCTATGGGATGACTCATGGGCATTCTTGTAAATTGACCAAAATCCTTTTTGCCCGATCCTATTAATCAAGAACTACTTCGGCCAAGAGGCTGACCTCCCCTATTCTCACTTTACTCGAACAAATCGGCCTTTCTCCCCAACCTTTCAATCAAAGAAATCTCTCAAAATCTCCCTTTCTCCCAAGATCCTCTTCTCAAATTGCACCTTAAGGAACCAAATCTCTTTCTATTTTTTCTTTATTTGGGCAGTTTGAAGATTTCTAGCAAACCCTTATCCTAAAACCCATCGTCAGCTCTTTTCTCAAAATCTTTCATCTCCTTCTTAAATTTTCTCTATTCTACTTTCCCTTGACTCTCTTGTGCGGGATTGAGGCTTCTATTTGTTGGAATGGCACCCAAGATGAAATTGCCATAAAGAAGAAAGTTGGTCCGTTGCTTAAAAGAAGAAGCCTACCAAAAAAGAACTACACCAGAGCCCTCTCCTAATCCAACCTCTGCCTCCAGATGATCTTCACAGTCTCCTCTTACATTGAGTAAGGTCCCTCTGTCTGATAGAAAAGTTGAACTTGGGAAGAATGTAGATTTTAATTTCTTTGAGAAAGAAGGATTCTCTTTTGTGTCAAAGATCAAAAGGCAAGGATGGGATTACTTTTGCAAATTGAAAGAAGCTACATATGTAGATTTGGTTAGAGAGTTTTATCAGAATTTGGAATACTTTAATGGAACAGTAAAATCAGTTGTTAAAGGTATTGAAGTTATTCTTGATCTAGTTCACCTAGGGAAAATTCTGAGATTACCATGTGAAGGTTAGAAGGAAATGGAACTAACCCATAAAGAAGAACTGAGAGCCATCTTGGGGAGAGAATTTGAAGAAAATTTGAATAAATTAGAGGGTAAGATTCTTTCTGCTGAAATGAGAGTGTTAGACACCATGGTTACCAAGTTATTTGTCCCTAGGAGTGGCAGGCATGATTTATTATCTGGTAGGAACATATGTATCATGTTTTATGTGATTACAGAGACCCCCTTTAACCTTCCTATTTTGATGATAGAAATGATGAGAGAGATCTTGAATAGGTCTAAGGCACATCTACCCTATGGTATGGCCCTCTCATTAGTGTTTAGAAGGTTTGGAGTTAGTTTTGAAGGAGAGCCAGTTGCCAGATTATCTCACACCGATACCATCAACCGCCACACACTGCATCGCATGGATTTTTCAAAGATTGATGGTGGTTGTCCAAAGGTGCTGAGGACATAGAGAGAGCTGAGGAGGAGGGACCATCTTCACTTCCTCATGATCATAGAGGATCTTCTGACTTTCAATTTGTATCTAATCATGAGGCTGGTCCCTCAGAGTCAATGAGGAGAGATGCAGATGTGGCACCATCGAGGAGCAGAGACATAGATGTTAGATTCATTGATGATTAGATTAGGAGGATCACTGACTAGTTGATTCAGTCGATTATCGATATCCTATCTCAGAGGATTGCAGGTCTTTTATCTCAGTAGATAGCCAGTACCACTTAGGAGAAGAGTACTCACTTTGTCCCATCTTCTGATCAGTCTATGATTCCACATATTTCTACTATCTTTCAGTTGCTTAATGCTCAGTCTGCACGACTTGAGGACCTCAAGGGATGTGTTTTGAGATTGACAGGCAGAGTTTTGGATTTACAAAGATAGATTTTGGATTTGGCTCATCCTCAGATGAGAGAGAATATTACAGAGATATCAGATCTTACAGCTGAGGTAGCCAGACTCTAAGGTGTTCTGTAGGATGGTTTTGACTTCCTGAGGAGAGAGTTTAGAGACTCTAGTGATACTCTATCTACATAGATTAGCGCCCTCACTCAGTCCATGTCGAGAGCACTAGATCATTTAGACACTATTAGGATTGCTCCTCTTGCTCAACCCACTTCCTCTCAGACTTCTAGGCCGTCTCATCTAGCTGCTCAAGCCCACACCTCCATCTATGGTCGAGGCAGACATGGTCGAGGACGTGCTCCTGGATTTGACCTTGACACATTCCATCATATCTCTGATTCCTTATCTAATTCAAATGATTCCAGCCATGATCTCTACTAGATTTAGTTTAATCATCTTTGTATTAGGTTATGATCTAGTATCTATTAGTTGTTTCTATGAGTTGTTGATCAAGTCATAGTTGGTTATATTTTTTTTTGGATCAAACTTATGGCATTAGTACTATTGGCTGTTTGGGTCATGGATAGTTGTATCCATGAATTTTGTATGTTTTGATGGCCTAATTCTCATGAATACTTTTGATATCTTTATATTTTGTATGTTTAGCACTTATATATTTTGATGACTTGATGTTATGATAATCATTTGGATGTAAATATGTGATGATGTCATTTGAATGATGTGAAATAAAATCTTTGTGAATTGGTTAAATTTCATTATGATCATTATGTTGTAAATTGAAAGTTTTGTTATAAACTCTTGTTCTAATAGGAAAACATATGGAATAACTTAAGGGGGAGGCTTTTTTAATTTTGAATTTTAAAATTCTTTAAGATCTTACTTGATGATATCAAAAAGGAGTAGAGTAAATAAAATTGGGCTATAAGCAAAATTAAAGTAAAATTGATAAAAAAATTAAAATAGAAGTAAAATTGACAAAAATAATAAGTCAAACACTTTTGCAAATCATTTAAATGCCTAATTATAAGTAATCATCAAACTGCTCTTGATGGCATATTGATCAAATAATTGAATATAATATCATAATATGTGATGTAGCATGTTTCTTCAAAATTTTTGAAATCCTCAATCAATGCTTCTACATGCTTTATTTTTATTTATGGTCAAATATTTTGTCATCATCAAAAAGGAGGAGATTATTGCTCCAAGAATTGATTTTGATGATTATAAAGCATTTGAGGGGATTACTAATGAATTTGGCCTGAAAAAAGACTTTTTATATTTTATGGGCAAAATCATAATTTTATCAAGTTTTGATCTGAGAGCCTCAAGAGCAAGTATAGAAGATTTTTGATCCTTTGAAGGCAGTCCCATGATTTTTGGATGCTTATTTTGGAAGAAAATCAAGTTTGAAGTGAAAGGGTCTCCTAGGTCGTCCCCTGCTGAAAAGGGCTATTTGGCATGTTGTCTTTATACCAAAGGTAGACCCTAGGGTCGACCTCTGCTATTCTAAAGGCTAAAAGTATAGAATAGCTATTTTTCTAGATTTTATCTCAAAGGTTGACATCGAGGTTGACCCCTGTGCCATGAGTCGACCCCTGCAACGGAACTTTTTCTGCAACGACTATTTTTCTTATTTTGGCAAGTTTTAATGATTTCTTTAATATCTCCAATGGCTACAAATCTTGCCCAGGATTCTCTCTTTCACCTATTGAAGATCTAAAAGGTATTAAATAGAAAAAAACATAAGAGATTGAAGAACTAATTATCAGCCCTAAGCAAAAAGTATTCATCAAGAAAAGAAGCTTTCATCTTCAAGTTCACCAATCTCTCAAGAGCTCATTCAAGTCTCCAACAACCTTGAGAAAAATCAGAGAAGCTTGCTCCATTATTGTGAAAAGTGTTCTTAAGATTTTATTTGCTCACAAAGAGAGCTAAACTTATATTTGATTGTCATTAAATTTTTTACTCTGCTTTACTATTTTGATTCAAGTTTCGGAGGATTCCAAAACTTGGGAAGGTTGATCCTAACCTTGAATAGGATTATATTGGGTTGGTTTGTATGCAAGAAATAAGTGTTCCAGCTTGGGATAGCTAGGGTTAGTGGTTTTTAATGGTGTATTCAGTTTGAATATGGTTAGTGGATTTTTAATTTTCAAGTAGGAGCTTGGGGAGTAAATGTAGGTGCAAGAGAAGCACCAAACCACCATAAATCTTGCTTGTTTATGGTATGCTTGCTATCTTTTATTTCTTAGTTTATTAAATTCTTGCTATCAATCTTTTATATTTTTCTCTAACCTAAATCGCTTCACACACACGTCTTGCATATCATCATTCAATCTTGATATCTTTAATTTAGCTTTAAAATTTTAAAAACCAATTCACCCCCCTCTTGTGTTGCATAGTTGGGCAACATTGAACAGCAGCCATTAAAGACTGAACCTACTGGAGGAGCAGGTTGAATTAGTCCATGGTAATATGAGCTGGTTGAACTGATAGGGAGGCTTCCACCATCGGAGGTTGAGTACAATCTCGATCCAAATATCTGCTTGTTGAGAAGTAGCATCAGCAACGTCGTTAAGACGTGATGATGCCTTCTTAGGTGGCATTTTTAATAGATAAGCATCTTTCCTCTATCTGTTATTGCTGAAAATGGTTTGCTTCAAAAGTGGAGTAGTCGGTTTTGCATAGGGGTGCTGGAGTGATCTATAAAATAAAAGTTTGAGCTGGAGGATTTGACTCCGGTTAGGATCTTTCGACACTCAAGTCAGTAGAGAACAATCAAGCAACAACAAGTTCTCAGAGAGGAATTTCTTGCTTACCTGGATTCTCGAAATTTATGATATTTATAAGGAAGCTTCATGTGGTCGTTATGTTGTTTCGCTAATCTTGGGCCACTAGCATCATCACATCGAGATTAGGGGCACCTTTCCCAAAGAGGAAGATTGTTATTGGTGGGATTGGGATGCTTAATTTATCTACTTCCGATAGTTGAGGCTGAATAGAAAACAGCTTGCCCATGGCTGGATCACAACTATGTTGCCATTAGCTTGCAAGACGAGTCAGTGAAAATGTAGATGAGCTGCCTATCCAAGGCGATCTATAAGTTACGAACACTATCCAAGCCATTTCTAAATTAAATGGCTCGGATCTCCTATCGGGGATTGACTATTAGTTCGGAGGATATTATGATAACTTCTTTATCTTCAAATCATTAGCGAATGCTAACGGAGCTGAGGTATTTTGGATATTGATTGAATGATCTGAGGCATTTACATTACCACTGTAACACATTCCATATTATAATAAGAACTATTCCATATCTTAAGGACTTGTTTGGTTTATTGAAAAGTGGAGAAAAAAAGAGGCAATTTCTAAAAAA
Source organism: Cocos nucifera (assembly GCA_006176705.1). Classification (NCBI taxonomy): domain Eukaryota; kingdom Viridiplantae; phylum Streptophyta; class Magnoliopsida; order Arecales; family Arecaceae; genus Cocos; species Cocos nucifera. Next base: position 75,394 of record QRFJ01004726.1, on the reverse strand, counting down.
TGAAGAGAGAGTCTCTTGTTTAGTTAGAGTTTTAAGACAAAAGAAAATGAAAGAATCTCTTACTATGGGAAGACACTTCTCATATTTTACGAAAAGTGGAAACCCATGGAAGATAGATTTTAGAACTTTTTATGGAATGAAAAATGATGATATTTTTTCTAAAAATTTTCGTTTAAGATCCATGACTAAGATTTTACAAAATATCAATGGATGGTTAGGATGAAATACTAATAAAATATAATATTTAAATTAGTATTAGTATTATAATATCTATATTTAATATTATTTTAATATTTATACTAATATAATATTTTATTAATATTACTATAATTTTTATATTAATATCTTAATATAATTTTTATATTAATATATTAATATTTATATTAATAAATATTATTGGAGATAAATTCTGCTCCCATCGAAGTTCAGTCTGATGCTTAGCCTAATTTAACTGGTAATCACAGAAGAGCTTCGATCGAAAATTCTTTCTCTAGCGATCGAACCTCAATCGAACTCCTTTAGCAGTCGAACTCCTTCTGGACTCCCTCTAGCGATCGAACCTCAATCGAACTCCTTTAGCAGTCGAACTCCTCTTGGACTCCCTCTAGCGGTCGAACCCCAGTCGAACTTCTTCAAGCAGCCGAACTCCTCTAACGATCGAATCCCTTCCAGACTCCTCCAACGGTCGAACCCCTTTCGAACTCCTATAGTAGCCAAACTCCATCCATACTTCTCTATCAGTCGGACTCCTTCTGAACTTCTCTATTAGTCAAACACCTCCCAGACTTCTCCTTCGATCGGACTTCTTTGTCAGTTGGACTCTTTCCGAACTTCTCCTTCAGTCGGATTCCTCCAGGAGCCGAACTCCTTTCGAACTTTTCCTTCAATCAAATTCCTCTAGGAGCTAAACTCTTTTCGGACTTCTCCTTCAATCGGATTCCTTCAGAAGCCGAATTCCATCTGAACTTCTCCTTCTATCGAATTCCCCTTTCGGACTTCTCTTTCAGTCGGATTCTCCTTTCAGACTTTTTCTTCTATCAAATTTCTCCAGGAGCCGAACTCCTTCTGGACTTCTCCTTTAATCGGATTCCTCCAAGAGTCGAACTCCTTCCGAACTTCTCCTTCAATCAGATTCCTTTAGGAGCAGAACTTCTTCCAGACTTCTTCTTCAATCAAATTTCTCTAGGAGCCAAACTCCTTCCGAACTTCTTCTTCAATTGAATTCCTTCAGGAGCCAAACTCCTTCCAAACTTCTCCTTCAGTCAAATTTCTCCAAGAGTCGAATTCCTTTCGAACTTCTCCTTCAGTCGGATTCCTTTAAGAGCCGAACTCCTTCTGGATAGCTCCTTCAATCAAATTCCTCCACGAGCCGAATTTTTTTTGGACTTCTCCTTTAGTCGAATTCTCCTTCCAGACTTCTTCTTCAATCGAATTCCTTCAGGAGCCGAATTTCCTTCTGGACTTCTTCCTCAGTCAGATTCCTCCAGGAGCCAAATTCCTTCTAGACTTCTCCTTTAGTCGAATTTCTCTTTCGAACTTTTCCTTCAGTCAGATTCCTTCAGGAGCCGAACTTCTTTTGGACTTCTCCTTCAGTCAAATTCCTCCAGGAGTTGAATTCCTTTTAGACTTCTCCTTCAATCGAATTCCTCTAGGAGCCGAACTCCTTTCAAACTTCTCCTTCAATCGGATTCCTCCAGGAGCCGAACTTCTTTTGGACTTCTTCTTCAGTTGGATTCCTCTAGGAGCTGAACTTTTTTCAGACTTCTCCTTCAATCGGATTCCTCCAGGAGCCAAACTCTTTTCGAACTTTTCCTTCAGTCAGATTCCTCCAAGAGCCGAATTCCTTTCGAACTTCTCCTTCAGTTGGATTTCTCCAGCAGATTATTTTCAGATTTTAGCTAGCATTCCTCTCAGATGATCTCCTCTAGCTGTATTTCCTTTAGAAGTTCAAACTTCTCTAGAATTGATATATGTCAAAGTTCTTCATCAACCAATGCCTGCTTCCTTCAAACTTTGACTATTAAATCTCCTTGAATGGGCACATTATGACAGGCGACACCTCTCTCTCCATAGCAAACCCCATACGGTCCTGAGTGATCCATTATCGGATGGTTATGGCTATCACTATCAATCTATTATAAGTGACACCTCTCTCTCCATAGCAAATCCCATGCGGCTCCAAGCGGCCCACTATCGGACGGTTATGGCTGTCACTATCAGCCTGCTACAGGCTCTATCTATAAAAAGGGATCCTCTAGATATATTTTTTCTAATCTCTCTTTTTCTTTCTGAAACTCTGTTGAACTCTTTTTTGAGCACTCTATTTTTATTGATCAGAAAAGCTGACTTGATCATCGGAGGATCTTGTTGGAGCCATCACCATCAACTCCGGACGAGACTTCATTTTACAGATCACCGGTGGCGACCTCTCCTTCCTCGACTCCAGCTCAATCCGACATCGATCAGATTCTACACCAATAAATATAATATTTATATCTATATTAATATATTAATTATATCAAATATTAATATAATATTAGTATATAGTTATATTATATTAATATAATAAATTATTATGATCTAATATTATATTATAATATATTGGTATTATATTTATATTAATATAAATATAATATTATTATTTATAAAATGTATATGAGTAAAAGGGTATGGTCTTATATTTATTAAAGGTATAATAACTATCCTACATATATTTTTTAGAAAAATGGGTACTCAACCAAACATAAGCCACTCTATAATAATTCGCTTTTCTATGGTCAATCAAACATGCTAAAATTCTATTTTCAAAAATAATTTTTTAGAAATTAATAAATAAAAAAATTATTTCTTGGAAAAAAGGTTCTTTCCTTGAATCAATTAAATCCTAATAAGATATTTTGTAGTAGCAATCCTATATCATAATAGTATTTTCCATGGTACCCATCCCATACCATAATGGTATCTTCCATAATAAGGTCTAGCATTCCATAATATTAGGAAAAATCTAATAAACTAATTTTCAAAATTTAAAATTCAAAAATAAAGTCAAATATCATAAACAAAAAATAAAAAATGGAGAGAATAGACTACAAGATTATACCATCCAATTATTCCCATACCATGAACGTGCTTGGTAGCATGCATATATAATGGAAGGTTAATATGAACAAATGGATTAGTGCATCAGAATTTCTTTGCATTGTTGAGATGTTGGATGGGTGCACCTACGAGCTATCTCCATACAAGTAAGGTCTGCTAGGTAGAGGAATAAAGGAAAAGGTGGGAGAAAGAATGTGTAGTACCCCTACCCATGGAGGCCCAACCTCATGAAAAAAAAAAAGAGGTCTAACAAAATCTTTGCATAGTCATTGAAGCACCACAAAAAAACATAAAATAAAAAAATAATACCATTAAAATCCTAAAGCAAAGAAAAACAAAAAACAAAAAGAAGAAGGGCCAACACATGCACGGCATATGCTAGGGGAATTGGACCTCTACTGGGAGTCCTCTTTCATGCATTCTCTCTGCAGAGATGGAAGCCAGGGAGGACTCGAACTTCTCCTCCTCCCCTCTTTAAAGAGAGGCCAAGCCTCACTCCGAACCCCCCACACTCCAATCGCCAATCATCACTCGAAAAAAATTCCAAACTTTTGCTTCTCTTCTTTTGGATTTTCATCAAGTTCATTGGAATTGTAGGCCATAGACTGATAGAAATAAGGTAAGAATGCATATATCCCTCTCCTCATCTCCATAGCTCTTGCGTATAGAAATCTCCGGTAGGGAATCGCTATATTCCCCTTAAAATAAATCATCTTTGATTTTTCTTGTTTCCCCCCTTGTTTTGCCCCTTTTCTCTTGGATTTTTGGCATTGTTTTTGCCGCTATCAGTCATTGATCTGGGCTAGCCGTTACCATCATTGTCTTCTCCTCCAGCCACGAGAGTTGCTGACCGAAAGGAGAACCTCCTTAGCCTCGAGAACAAGGGGACAAACAAGTCCCCTGTTTCGTGAAATAGGAAGAGGACTTGCGGGTCCTCTGCTTTACCATGGAAGAAAAAAAGAAAAAAAAAAGAAAGAGGAAAAGAAGAAGAAAAATCTCTCGCTTTAGTTTGGACCCCTACTTTCTCTCTCTAAAAAGTCTGACTTTTTTCTTTACTTTCTCTCTCTATAATTTTCTCTTTCTAGATTATTTTCTCTCTTAGGATTTCCTAGATGATTGATGATGTATTTAAATGATCCTAGTAAATGGGATCTTGATTCATGATCATCAGACAGTATACTGACATCTATCTTGACCAGACTAGATACTATTAGATTTATCACTCATGATTTATTGAATTATCTGTATAGTAATTTCATCATGATTTAATTAAATTATCTTAATCTGATCGATTGGATTGCCAAACAATATTACTTGATTAGTACTGTTCCATTTTATTAGTTTCTCTCTCTCCTTTGATTTTCTCTCTCTACTTAATTTATGAACTCTATGAAAGATTCCTATCCTATTATTTTGAATCCAAGTTGATCCAGATAGCCCGACTATGAAGCATCTTGTTGGTCGAGCAGCATGTCTGCATCATCTAAATCTTGTTGAGCATCATAAAATCCAGCTTGTATTGATCTCTATCAAATTTTTGTATCTTAAGTTGACTTCGATTGGATGAAGTTACTTGATTGAATTGACCTTTGATCGCCGAATGACATCGTGACCTCTACCTTGTTTTTATTGGATGCTATTGATTAGATCATCCCCTATGTCTATTGAACTATCTATATCTTAATTGAATCTTGAGCGATGAAGTAAGAAAGATCGGATTGATCTAGACCATTAGATATGACTATTGCCAACCTTTCTTTTTATAATTATTCGTATCCTTTCTAATTATTAAAATTGATCCTATATAGGATTGTAAATGTCCGATAATGCGATATTATGATATGATCTATGAATCAAAAATTTTAGAAAGAAATTGCTAAAATTATGTGGACATGATGAAATGCGTATGAGATAAGTAGTGTTTTACTTTTATTAAATTTTCTAATAATTTATTAATAAATAAATTGATGAATTTTAAATTATATTAGTTTATGATGTGAATTTGATGAAGGGCATTGAAAATATTCTATCTTTTTTCAAATAATTATGATGTGTTATCATAATAAATGATTTGATGAATTGATTTGATATTTTATTATTTTTATATTTATACTTGTTGGTGTAGAAAATGATGTTGATGCTAGAGTTTGCTGGATTTGGTGAAAATGAGGTTGCTGACGAGACCTATAAGGCAAAGTCCAGACTAAAGGTGGGTGGCTACAGTAGGATCCTCTGATGGTCAAGTTAGTTCTCCAACCAACAAGAATGGATTATTCAGAAGAATTTAGAATAGGAAGAAGTGCTTAGAGAAAATTGTATCTAGAGGATTCTTTATATAGGCAGAGCTTGTAGCAAAATAAAAATGACTACCATAATAGAATGTTAGTGGATCAGTCGAGCCATGTGGAGTTTATTACGAAGAGTGGGCTATCGTTTATCGCGACTTATAAATGTTTGAGTTCTATTTATTGGAGTTTAGATACAACTTCTGCACCTATTAGTAGGTTGCGTGTTGGGATGAAGAACTTGAAACTAGTCAGGCCGAACTTGGAGATTTGCTTGTGAATGGCAGATGATGAATCTGGCGTTGGTTAGAATCCATTGGTGCTATCTTTGATAGCTTTGAGGAGCTCGACCAACTTCTAGGAGTTCATCCATCCTTGAAGTCGGCTAAGAATTGATATGAGCTTTCAAGTTGGAGGCTAGAGAGGAGATTGTTGAACTTCCCAAATTATCATCAGATTTTCTAAAGGAGTTCGATTGGCTTTAAGATTATCGGATGAACACTTTATTTTTAGAAGCTCTGCTACCTTCAAGATTGGCTTGAAGTTTGGATTGAAGGATTGCTATGATCCATTCTATAGAGTAATTGCCATTATGAGTTAGAAATTAGATTCATGTTGATGACGAAGTCTTTTCACTATTCAAATTCGTTTGATCAATCTACATAGTACTAGCTGGCTAGATCTATAGTTATCAAAAAGAGATGGAATCAGGCCCCACACAAGTTCTATCATTACCCATGAAGTAGAGTAAAGGAGTTCGGCCAGAATAGGATATGATGGGAGAAATTCGACTGGGCAAGGTTCCTGCTACAAAGTTAATATGCCATATGTCATAAAGGGATTCGACCACGCTCAAGATCTATCGTAGACAAAATTAGTGGATGTTAAGATTCAATCTTTGACTGGGCTCTACTGTCATCATGACTATAGTCAGTTATCATGCCTTTTGCTATTCAAGTTCGGCTAGACGAAATTCATCATGCCTTGAAGGAGTTCTATAGTTGCTGAGAAAAGAAAAAAATATTTTTGCTAAGAAGTTCGTCCAGCATACACAACTTGTAGGTCAACCCCTTTGAGCTAATTCAGTTCAATTGAAGTTCAGCCACAACTGTCATAACATCGAATAAAATCATATCGAGTTTGGGCATCTTTTTGGACTTTGGCTAAAATTATTTTATCCCCAACATTTATCCCCTACTCTCAAGTTCAAAGATCGAATGAAGGAAGCACCGAAATAACAGTTGCTGAAGTCCTCTGCTGGTTTCCCACCTTAGAAGATGAAAAGTTTCGACCTTTTCGACTGAACATGAAGCTTCCTTAATGATTGAATGATTTGAAATGACTGCGGTACAAGAATTTTTTCCCTGGCATGGTGCTCTAAGTATGGTGTCATTATTGCCTTGTCAGATGTCGATTATGAGTGGGACACACGGCAAGTGGGGGGTGGCTAGAAAGGATCGATAATCATAACCTTTCAGATTTTTCTCTTGACTATTTAAGCCCCTCCTCTCCCAACTTCCTTCCTCTATCGGCTCTTCCTTTCTTCTACTATTTCCTTCATCTTCTTCGAGCATTTTGTTCTCCCTTCACCGCCACTTCTCCGGCCATCGACACCTTTTCCTATAGCTCCCCTCTCTTTTGATTGCTTTCTCAAGTCCTCGGACTGGTTTAGATTAGTCTCCCAATCCCTTTCTTTGTATTTTTTTATTTTTCTTTCATTTTTACTTTCTTGGCTTCTTTATAAGGGCTCCTTGTTCCTTCCAGATTCTTTTCAAGATTTTATAATCTTTTTCTTCTAATTTTCTGAGTATTTTTCTAGTTAGGTTTGATCCAAATATCTTTCGTAGTATCTTGATCCTATAGTTCTAGGAGTCTAGCTTACTTGAACTTATCAGATCCTAGTCTTAGGAAAATTGTCGAATCCATTAAGACACCTCGATCGATCTTCATTTCTGAGACCATTCTTTGTTGCTTACATCGTGAAGATCTTTCTTTTATAAGGATCCTATATGGAATTCCTTCTGAATATGAATTGGAGCTTTCCAGACTGAGCAGCTGAGCTTATGCCCCTCCTCTGAGTCGCTTCTGTTTGTATACTGAGACTTTTCATGTTGGGTTCGACTACTGATCCATCCTTTTATTATAGCCCTTTTTCAATTTTTAAATATCTCCTTCACCTCAATGGCACCGAACTTATTTAGGTTTATTATAAATTTTCTCTCTCTTTGCATATCAGCCGAAGTCCATCCATCAATTTTCTTATTTCATAATTACTTTACTTTCAAGCATCATCCCACCATCAAAGATTGCTGGTATCTGTCCTCCTAGTTCGGCAAGAAGGGGTTGCTCAAGGGCACTCCTTCCATTCACAAGTAGAAGAAAAAATTTTTCTATATCTCCTGTCCTTCCTTAGAATTAGGGCTTCCTCCTTGGGGGCAATTGAGAGATTCCATTCGTCGAGCTCCTAGATTGGAAAGAGAGGACCTCGACCCGATCAATAAATTAAGAAACCATCGAGCTCCTCCACTATCCAACTTATTAGAAACCCAAACATTATTCAATCTTGGCTTAAGTCCTCTTAACCTGGCAGGTACATTTTCACATTTTGCTAGCCATGTTTTACTCTTTCTTCTAACCTTAGTTTCTTTTACTACTATAGAAATGAATCCGGAGGAGCTAAATCGACTGTCCTAAAAAATCAAAATCCTTAAAAGGAAGGGTGGTTCTTCGGGAGAGCCGTCGAAGCGAACAAGGGTCGAAGATCCAAATTCGATCGTGCCTACTATAGCCAAACCTGCTCCTGTAACTGTAATAGCTCCAAGCTTGATCTAGCCCAATAATGCGGCTACCTCCACGCTTCCTAAGTAGGAAAGAGTGGTGAAGAAGAAAAAGGCTGCCACCAAAAGAGTTAGGAGAGCTGGGAGGTCTGGTGGCGAGAGCTCCAATCAGGAGCAGGGCTCTCTAGATGACTGGAAGGTCATCTAGCCTTTGATGGAGGGGTGCATCCTTCCACATATTTTTGAGAAGACGATTTGCATGAATAATGAGGAAAGGATTAGAGAATCCTTTGTAGCTTTTTTTGAGGTAATTAACTTCTTTCTTGTGCTAAGTTGAATACCAACAAACCTTGAAGTCATAATTTGTATATTGTTATTTGTAGTTGGGGCATTATTTATATGCCCATGTAGAAGCAACAAACCTTCGCAAGGCTAAGTCTTCGAAAGCCGTCCAGGAGGCCTAAGCGGAGGTCGAGTGTTTGAGAGAATCTCACTCAGTCGAAGTTAAGTGCCTCTAGTAAGAACTTTAGAAGGAGCAAAAATCGATAGAAATGAAGGTTACCTTAACTTTGAAAGAGAATAAGTGGAAAAAGGTTGAGGAGGAGATTGGTGTAGAGAAGGAGCGAGTCATTAAGGCCTTCAAGTCCTCTAAAGCAATGGACGATATCAAGATAGCCTTTGCCCAAGAGGCCTTCCTCAAAGGGTTCGAGGTCTACTAGGGGAGGATGGCTGAAAGATTTTCCAAGCTTGACCTCAGTTTCTTGACGGGGGAGTCTGATGATGACGAAGCTGGGCCTTCCACTGCCACCACCGATTTACCTTCCGTTGAGCTTCCCTCTGCGACTTTCGAGCCTGTCCAAGTGCTTGAGGCTGTTGAAGCTACGTTGAGCTTGTCCACTATTCCTCCTCTAGAGATTGGAGGCTTTCCATAGTTGTACTCTTTATTTTTTTTTATATGTTCCTATATTTAGAATATTTTTAGCAATAAAAATGAACTTTTTTTTTGTCATACCATTGTATCATGATATTTTCGTGCATTAATGCAGTCTCCTGTCAACATCGAACCTCTACCTTAGGGGATTCACTTGAAGGCCATTAATAAAGAATTAAGAAAAAAATTTGCCATCTTAACAAAAAACTAAAGAAAGTTGAAGACGAGCTTTGAAAATAAAAAAAAAATTATATTGAGGCCACTATTGAAATAAATCATCTTCGTCAATCCTCCAAGCAGTTCTTCAAAGAATATACCGCCAAAAAAAGTCATCTGAGTGAAGAACTTTCAGCAACCAAGAAGCGTGCCAGCGAAAAATCCTGGATCCCGATGACTAAGATTTATTCTCTTATGGCCAAAATTCATGAGGAAAAAGAGAAGATTAGCCAGCTAGAGAGAGGTTCGGTGTGGAGCCAAAGTAAGATGGAGTATGGATGGGATTGGTCAAAAAAATTCTCCGACCTCCAAAAATAGCTACGTGATGCCGAGATTGCATATGATACTAATCGAATCGGCTGGTGTGGATAGATCAAAGATTTGAAAAAAAAAGCTTAATACGGATAATATCGAGATATCCTAGCTCCAAAGCAGTTGGCTGATAGAGCCCAGACTAGTCCAAAAGGGATCTAGAGAAAATCGCCTATCTAAAGAGGATCATGGAGGATATTTAGATGATTCATGAGAAGACCAAGGCTAAACTCCTACAGCTCAAGATTCAGAAAGCTTACAATGAGAATGCAGTGAAGGATGTTGAAGCTAAATCTATGATTTTGAGGAAAAGACTGAGATAAATAGAAGATGATCTCTAAAGAGCCAATAAATTACTTGATGAGAGTCTAGTAGTAGGAGAGATCTAGAAGAAAAGGTCAACAATCTGAAGCATGCTCTTGTATTAGCTAGGACCGACAGCCTGAAGTTCGATTCTAAGTAGGACTTTGGCTTCATTATCTTCTTTCTTTCTTTCTTCTTTTTTCTTATAACTAGTCTCGGGATCTTATGTAATGAATCTTTAATTTTAATGAAATGATATCTTTTATTTACCTTTCTGTGTTCCATTTTGGTCTAATGCCTGTTAATTCTCTTTATTTTTCTTATTATATTTGATGTCGATGTCATCTCAAAATAATAGCTTCAATTCTGCATTTTGTGTATTTGTCCCCCTTGTTTATGAACAAGAATTTTTCAACTTGATTTGATGTGTCCATAAGCTTGAAGTCTCTATATTTGTAGTTTATCTTGTTTTAAATAATCGGAGGCCTTTACCCTTATCTTGACGAGGTTAACCTCCTATCTTAAATAATCAGAGACCTTCAATCTTGCTTGGATGAGGTTAACCTCCTGTCTTAAATAACCGGTGGCCTTCATCCTCGCTATGACAAGATTAACCTCCTGTCTTAAATAATCGGAGGCCTTCATCCTCGTTTGGATGAGGTTAACCTTCTGTCTTAAATAACCAGAGGCCTTCACTCTTGCTACGATGTGGTTAACCTCCTATCTTAAATAACCAGAGGCCTTTTACTTCATTTGAAAATAAAGTTCGGTTGGATAATTTTCTGTTATCACATAGTTTTGCACCAAATATGAATGTTAAAGCAAGAGAATTTTATTGAAATGAGATTATTGATAGTACATTCATAAATTTTTTGAATTCTATGGTTATGGGAGTATAGCCCCTCCAAGCTTCTTTAGATAATATGTTTTTGGTCGGATAATTTCTATAACCTTATAAGGACCTTTCTAGTTCGAAGCAAGCTTTTCTTGGCTTTATGGTTGGGAGATGTTAACCTTTCGCAGTACTAGATCTTCGATTTTGAAAATTTTGCTTCTAACTTTGAAATTGTAGGAGCGAGCTACCATCTATTTATAAGCTGTCATTCGAATTTGGGTCTTTTCTCACTTTTTTTCTAGTAAGTCGAGGTTTGCTCTAAGGTCCAGTGAGTTGTGTTATTTATTAAAGCCTTTAACCCATGCCGAGGGAAGTCCGAGCTCGATGGATATTATTGCTTCAGTTCCAAAAGCTAGGGCAAAGAGAGTTTCTCCAGTTGGCAGTCTTTGAGTGGTTCTATAAGTTCATAGAACATGATAGAGTTTATCCACCCATGTTCCTTTTATCCTTTTGAGTCTCGCTTTGATCCTTTATAGGAGGATCTTGTTTGTTACCTCGGCTTCGTTGTTTGCCTGTGGATGGGCTACTGATATAAAATGATAGGAGATATTCAGATCCTCACAAAACTTAGTAAATTTTGCTCCTGCAAACTGACATCTATTATCTATAATAAGAATCCAAAGTAGGCCAAATATGCAAACTATTGACTTCCAAATGATGTTCTATACTTTAGCTTCAGTGATTTTTGCCAAGAATTCAGCCTTAATCCACTTAGTGAAGTAATCTATAGCCACCAGAAGAATTTATCATTATCCAAATGCCATGAGAAAGGGCCCAAGTATGTCCACCCCCCACTGCGCAAATGGGCAAGGAGCACTCAGAGGTGCGAGTAGTGAAGTCGGTTGTTTTTGAATATTGGCATTTCTTTAACATTGGTCACATCTCTTCAAATAATCTATGGCATCCTATTGCATAGTCAGTCAGTACTATCCTTGATGAAGCAGCTTAGAAGACAATGATCAGGCCCTAAGGTGATTTCCACATACACCTTCGTGGACTTCCTTCAGTGCATAATTAGCTTCAAAGGGTCAAAGACATCTAAGAAGTGGTAAGAAATATGACCTCTTATATAACTTATTCTCATATAGGATATAATGAGATGCCTGGTTTTTCAACTTTTGAGCTTTTTTTGGATCTCTAGGGAGCATGCCATCTTTGAGGTATAAGACAAGTGGGTCGATCTAGCTGGGCACTGGGTCGACCTGCATCACAGTTTGGGATTCTTCCGAGCTTGGGTATTGTAGAATTTCAAAGAAGACCTCTTTTGGCAATTCACTTGAAGCCAGAGTAGCTAATTTGGAGAGGAGGTCGACCATAGTATTTTCTGCTCTGGGGATCTACTGAATGTCAAAGCTACTAAAGGCCAAGTTAGGTTTCTTACTTTTTCCAAGTACCTCTTCATTCCTTCCTCCCAAGCTTTATAATTACCATTAACTTACCAATTGATTTACTTCTAATTCTTTTGCTATTCTCAACCAAGCAATCAGTGCTTTATATTCAGCTCCATTATTTATTATGGGAAACTCAAAGCATAGTGCATACTCAGTAATAACTTCTTCTAGACTAATTAGAATCAAGCCTGCGCCTGCTCCTGAAGCATTAGATGAACCATCTATATATAGAGCCCAGAAGTTCTCAAAGAGATCTGCTCTTTCTTCAGTAAGGTTCTTCTAAGAATTAAAAGTATAAACTTCTTGCTATTCAGATTCAATAGGATCTAGAATGGTGCATTCTACCATGAAGTCGGCCAATATCTGAGCTTTAATGGATGACCATGGTTGAAAATTGATATCATATTTGATATGCTCAATCGCTCATTTAGCTATTCTTCCAGAGGTATCGAGTCAATAAAGAACTACTTTGATAGGCTGATCAGTGAGAAGCATGATCGTATGCCTCTGAAAATAAGATCGAAGCTTCGGAGCTGCAATCAATAGGACATAAGTTAGTTTTTCTAATTTTGTATACCTTGATTCAGCATCCCTCAGAACTCGACTTATATAGTAGATAGTGTTGAAAAATATCTCAAAACCAATCATCATCCTGTTGATAGTTGAGCTATATTATAATTATAATTAATTTATTAATTATTAAAATATATTTTTGGTATTTTCATCATAAGTTTTCATCTTCTAACGAACTTCATTATTGTGATAAAATCCTTAGGACTATTTAGGTTCGATAAAGAGAGAATTTATCGATTAGTTCTTAAAACTATTTATGATCAAATGATAGGCTGTTAATAAGGACGATAGCATCTATCGAGCATAGATTGTTGTATGCCATATAGGTTAGTTATCCTCTTAACTAAGAAGTGTGGAGACACTGGTATGACATATAGGTGAGATATAGGGGTACATCATCGCTGAATATGATCAACTCCAAAGTATTCTACCATCGAGAATATCTTTGATGGGATATAGGTATAAGTGTCCTTTAGATCTAAGATCATCTCAATGGCTTGCAAAAAACTTACTGTGTTTTGATAATGGACTAACAAAATTTCTAATTCAATAACGAAATGCTTTTGGGCATAGTCAAGTACTTGTAAAGTCAGTGTGCGATCAAGATGGGATTTACCACTCCAAGAGTTGGAGAAGAATGTATCATTGTATTTTAATATAGCAAAATCTTGGCCAGGATAATCCATGAGATGGATTTGGTATTTCGAAATACAATGTGGATAATCTGATTAAAGTTAATAGTTGAATTCTGAGGTGTTCTACGAGCATTTTTGTTAAGAGAATGAATTATAAGAAAACTATATCCACATGGGTTCTAAGGATGTTGTTCTACACATTCGACCTATCCAACCATCGGATACCATTTCTAGATGGTTTCTTTAATTAGCACAAAATATTTTTTTATGCAATCAGTTTAGGTTTAGATCTATGGGATCACATACATTAGAGTTCATGATCTAATCGGATGGTTGATCAATGATTAAGAATCGTTCCAAGGTTAAATGATTAATATGACTGATGTTTAATCTAGTGCAAGTATTGTAGAAGGATCGATTAGCAATTGAATTATTAATTAGCTTAAATTGATTAAGTCAGAGGGTTGAGATTATGTCTAGTTAAATATGATTTAATTAGATTTGGTTAGCACTTGATTAGATCAAGTCTATTTGATTTATTGGATAATCCAAGTGCAAGGAAGAACTAGTCCTAGTTCAACTAGGACTTGGGTCAACATAATTTTTTAATTTAATTAAAAAATTAAATTAAAGTTAAATATAATTTAATCTAATTTAATTAAGTTTTTAGTTGGATTAGAGTTTAATTTAATTAGGTTGATTTACTTCTAATTTAGTTTGATTTGAGAAATCATTTTTGACCAAGTTGTATATGGAATCCCTATAGGACTAGGATTCCATCCTTGCACCATCAAAGCCCCAATGCCCCCCACTTTCTCTTCTTAGAGTTTTGTGTGACCAAACTCTTATGCCCAGCAATCCCACGAGTGCCCCTTACTCTCCCTTCTATCCTATATAGAAATTAGTTAGTGGACCAAGTCAAAGGTAGGAAGTTTGTTTTGATTTTGGATTCTATGAGATAGAATTCTAACAAACCAAAACTCCTCCCATAAGGTGTCACCCACTTCCTATTTTCTCTTATTCTTTTTGATAGAGAAAGCCCATCTTTTTGTGCACCTATCCTGATGGTCCACAGCTAAAAAAAAGGAGGGGGCACCCAAGTGTTGGGCGTCCCAACAACTTGCCATATATTATCTTGCCTAATCTAGGAATTTGACCCAACAAAGAGTCTTCCATATCTCTTTATAAGGAGGTCTTTTTGGGCTGAATTTAATACTAATTTCTAGACCATTGAGAGAGCTCTTGGGTGTGCCAAAATCAGAGACAGAGACCCTTAGGGCATGGGGATTTTATAGATACCAATCTAGGTATCTAGGTGAGAGAAAAGAGAAGAAGAAGAGGGACTTCTTCTAGGGTTCTTTTGCTATTCCATTCTCCTCCTTTTGCATCAAGATTTTTGAGTGTTGTTTTAGATCAAAAGTATCTTCCTTTCTTTTTGATTTTTGGAGTGTCCAAGTCTTAAAGAAGGAAGCATCGGATCGACTATCGAAGAAGGATTAGCACAGTACTAGGATACTATGTTGATTTCCCACATTAGTCTTCTGATCGGGGTTCCTAGGCTTGTATGGACATCTCTTAGAGATCGGATATGTGTGTGGCTCAAAGTTTCATTCTTTAGTCTAGATTAGTAAGTTAGAACATCTAACTTGCATAGGTAATATGGATCTGATCCTATGTTACATATCTACAATAGATCTAGTGCAGATTCATGTTGATGTGATCAATATATCTTTTACTTTTAATATTTTTTAATTTTTAATTTAATCTCATACTATAATCATGTAATAAAATTTTAGATCTAGAATATTTTTTGATTTTATGATTTAATTTTGATTAATTTCTATCTTCCACTGTCGAGATCTGAAAAGTTTCAAGATCTAGTCTTGCAATCCTAGATTTAGTTCCTTCAATTGGTATTAGAGATAGGTTCATTATTACATGATTATTTTTGCATGTTTAGATTATATTTTAGATTAAATTTAATTTATAATTTGATTATTAAATCTAAAATTAAAAAATTATGATGATACAAACTGATATAAGGTTGTCCTGCTATAAGATTTATCCCTTACAGTGGAGAGGTTATCCTAGTTCGTATAGATCTATTTTTATCATAAATTTATTAGATATGATCTAATTTTATTTATAATTTATTAGATTTAAAAAAATTTTAGATCTAAAAATAAAAATTTTAGATGG